>JASCZW010021121.1:0-11160 GCA_034211315.2 Aedes japonicus
TGTACTACCACCCATTGTATCCTGAAATTTGTTGTTAAATCTATTGAAATTTTACAGAAATAACATTTATACATTTTAATTTATTGTTGCCATGGTCACTATTTGTTGCTTGATGTTGATTTTATATTGGTTTTTGCTTCTGAGTTAGGAGTTGCTCCTGAAACAGGGAAAATTCAAAGGCAATGAAAGCCAATGGACAAAAAAAAACAATAATTAATGTTTAAATAATCGATGAAGCAAAATCAATAAAACAATATCATCAACTATAATGATATTGTGAGTTATGACACAGTAATGACAAAAATTGAACTGTAAAATCAGGCACTAGCCAAATAGCACACAGCGCTGCACGAATCAGATCAGCTCAGATTAAGTAAAATGTCCATTCCCAACCCGATATGAAAAATACATTCAGTAATAAGTGCAAAAGCCTACCACAAATTCCGTTGCAGCTTCTTGTATTCAAGGCACTAGATATTTCTAAATCATGAGAGGAGAAGCATGGATCAAAATAATAATTGGCCATATAAGCCATGTATAACCTATTAGATAAGAATTATAAAAAAAATTTAATGTTACTATATGAATCACGAAAACACAAGTAATGATAAAAATGGTAATGATCATCATCATTATCATCATATCATCAAAGATGTACGGTAATGGTAATGAATAAACAATGTCATAGATAATATATATAAACAGCGATTCCACGGGAAAAGAATAGAGTTGAAAAAAAAAGTTGTCCGATTTTGCTCAAAATCACTTGGTATGTTCTTCATCGAAAATAATAAGACCCGTATTTTTTTATTTTTTTATTAGGATGACCATGTTTGATATAGGGTTACCAGAAAAATCGACATTTTTCAAAAAATTTTATTTTTAAAAATTCATAACTTCTGAACCACTGGGTCGATTTGCAATGTTTTTCTATGAATAGAAAGCTCATTACTTCTAGTTTTTATTCAAAATATTGATTAAAATAATTAATGTACTTAAATTTGCTAAAATGGTCAAAGTTTTTGTTTTTTATGATTTTCGAAATGTTGGACCACAACGACTATTTATTTTTATATTTTTTTATCAAAATTCAAACATTTTTACATATCAAAAAATCTCAAATGTTCATCGAGCCGTTTTTTAGTTAATTTTTTTTGAAAATTTCAAGTTTTTTGCCCATACACACATGGAATGAGCATCATTTTCCATCAATTCAAAATAACTGCGGGAATTATTTCATTGTAGTTATTTTATTTTAAATCAAAAGTAGCTGAACATATATTCAACGAAACTAAATGTAGCGGAAAGCATAGCAATCCACAAACAAAATCCCAAAAACTTGCTTAGCAAGGGTCAAGGAAACGGAAACAACTAACTAAACAACACAACACCAATTTGACTACCTTCAAACGAAGTAATAATGAATAACCTTGTTGGTATCAAACAACATTTGAGGTAACAAACAAACACATAAACACACTCAAGTACCTCCCCTACCTCACATACTGCGGTACCAACAAACCTACTATAAATACTAGACCTACTGTGATGTTCCCTTCAAGTCGAGCACTCGAAGTCTGTAAGTAAGCTTCCAGTAGAATTCAAAGGAATTTGCTCGCGTGTACTAGCAAAAATTTGAGAAAAGTGTTTCAATGTTTTATTTTTTATTTTTAAAAAGTGATCAAATGGAGTGTTAATTTTAAACGTTTAATAAAATGAAGCACGAATGCTCAAATTGCCATGTTTGGAGTAATAGTTACAAGAAAGTTACTCCTAAACTATATGGTTATGCAGCGGAAAGAAGAATAAAATTGGATAAAAGCTGTTCCTACATTTGTAATACCTGCTATTGCAGACTTTATCGCTTTATCAAGAAAGAAAACGAGCCAGCAATTCCAAGTGCAGTTAATCTAGAATGTGGATATCAAGAACTCACCGTTTCTGAACCATCGAAACTTGATGATCTCGCTGTTGCCGGACCATCAGCCACCACTAATTTCGCCGTGGCCGGACCATCTAGAGTGAACAATTTCGCCGCACCAGCAAACATCAATAATGGTGGTTTCGAAATAATCGATCCCAATGCCGCTAGATCATCGGAAATTGACTCTGTTCCTAGTGTTGGTAAGTAGAATAATCTCTTCTTTTTGTTTATTCAGACGTCATGATTTGCTACGTTATACAAGTTGTACTCGATTATTCAGAAAATTTAAAAAAATATCAGTTCCGTATAATCTTACCTAATCCGACCTGATAGCTCAATTTGTAGAGCAGTTGCCTATCATACTTCAAATAATCGAATACAATCTGTATTACATTATACAAATAAAAATGTTCCTAACTAATTGTGATATTTTTCCATCTTGTTTTCAGAATCTTTGTTTTCTTTGGAATCAACGAGTGCAGAATCAATTGGTAGCGCTGCTGCCCAGAAACCCGGAGACGGACAGGAAATTCTTCAACAGATGAAGGCAAAATTTGATGAAACATCTGACAGAAACGATCGATATAGGATTCTAACTTCTCTCCCCAAATCCTGGACTGCATACAAAATTATGCAAGAATTCGGTGTTTCGCAACGAACTGCTCAACGTGCAAAGGAATTACAGATTGAAAAAGGTTTTATGAGCACACCGGAGACCAGAGTAAATATGTTATCTTTGAGCGATGATACTCTAACTGTAGTTAGGGACTTTTATAATAGTGACGAGATAAGCAGAGCATGTCCTGGGAAAAGGGATTTCGTTATTGAAAATATGGCAGAAGAAAAAGTGCATGTTCAGCGCAGGTTACTTTTATGTAACCTTCGCGAAATTTATTTGATTTTCAAAGAGCAATATCCTACTTTTAAAATTGGATTTTCAATGTTTTCCAGCAGCCGCCCAAAAAATTGTATTCTGGCTGGTTCAAGTGGAACGCATACTGTCTGCGTGTGCATTTATCATCAGAATGTTAAATTAATGTTTAAAACCCCTAAGGATAAGAAACTTATTCTTAACCATTTAAAAACGTATCATGACTTGTTTTTTAAGATACTATGTGAAAATCCTACAGAGAAATGTTGGTTGAAAGCCTGTGATCATTGCCTGGGTACGCAGACACTGGAGAATGACCTGATGAATTTTCTTGAAAATATAGATTCCTTAGAATTTAAGCAATGGAAGCAAACAGATCGTTGTCATCTAAATTCAATGCGAATGGATGCAGAAGAATTTGTGGAAACATTTTTAAAAAAATTAAGCGAATTATCTCCGCATAATATTATTGCAGAGCAACGAGGTAACTACTTAAAACAACTAAAAATTAATTTGGAACCAACTGACTGCATTATAATTGCTGACTTCTCTGAAAATTACTCTTTTGTTATTCAGGACGCTATACAAGGTTTTCATTGGGCAAACGCTCAATGCACAATCCATCCTTTTGCCATATATTATAAGGATGAAGCACAAAATTTAAAGTTTACAAGCTTTATAGCAATCGCAGAATTTACTAAACATAACCATGTTGCCGTTCGGCTGTTTATAACAAATTGTGTGAATTTCATTAAAAAAAAGCTACCTCACCTGAAAAATATCCATTTTTTTTCTGATGGATCAGGCAGTCAATACAAAAATAAGATAACTGCTTTTAATTTGTGCCACATGTACAAGGACTTCGGTCTTAATGCAGAGTGGAACTTTTTTGCCACTTGCCATGGAAAAGGGCCTTGTGACGCTTTAGGAGGTGTTCTAAAGCGAAACGCTTCAAAAGCAAGTTTACAAGGCCATCATATTACAACTGCATACGAACTTTACTCTTGGGCTGTTTCTAAAGTAGATTCCAAAATATATTATGAGTTTTTCTCGGAAAAAGATTACAATACATTGGAAAAGAAAATAAAGAATCGTTATACTTCTGTAAAACAAATCTCTGGGACACAATCGTTTCATTACTTTAAGCCACAAAGTGAAAATTACATTATCGTGAAACGGTTTTCGTTTTCAGATGAAGAAAAGTGCGTTAAATTGTAAGAATTTTGCTATGTAATATTTTTTTTTGATGAATTATGCAAAATCAAAATCATTAAATAATCAAATTAAATGCTGAGTTTTAATTGAAGGTAATCTGAGAAAACCCTTGCTTGTAGTCTAAAGCTTTGAGATTTGAGCTCCAATTCCTTAATATAGCGGAGCCTGGTCCAATCCCGACCCTGTGGCCAATTCCGACCTCCCAAGATTCTCTCAGACAGCGCTTGTTGCCAAATTTGGAAAATGATGCTCATTCCATGTGTGTATGGGCAAAAAACTTGAAATTTTCAAAAAAAATTAACTAAAAAACGGCTCGATGAACATTTGAGATTTTTTGATATGTTATGTAAAAATGTTTGAATTTTGATAAAAAAATATAAAAATAAATAGTCGTTGTGGTCCAACATTTCGAAAATCATAAAAAACAAAAACTTTGACCATTTTAGCAAATTTAAGTACATTAATTATTTTAATCAATATTTTTAATAAAAACTAAAAGTAATGAGCTTTCTATTCATAGAAAAACATTGCAAATCGACCCAGTGGTTCAGAAGTTATGAATTTTTAAAAATAAAAATTTTTGAAAAATGTCGATTTTTCTGGTAACCCTATATCGAACATGGTCATCCTAATAAAAAAATAAAAAAATACGGGTCTTATTATTTTCGATGAAGAACATACCAAGTGATTTTGAGCAAAATCGGACAACTTTTTTTTTCAACTCTATTCTTTTCCCGTGGAATCGCAGTATATATATATTGAAGGGATATTATAAAATGAACTGAAAATTACATGTGTGCCGATTGCTGTTTTGTTGCAATTGTAGACAAACTTGCGCATCCATTATGAACATTGACAGTCACGAGAAAAAAAATGAATTTTAAATGTTGAAATTTTTTACAACGATGACCTGTAAGACCTGAAAGATATGAGAATGGAAAATTATGATATGATTCACAGGTCGCAACCCCTCACTTTGCTATTATCAAAATGACAACATTGCCCAGGCTACTCCAACCAGCGTCTCCATGTTTCAGCTAGTAGTCTTTTGTGATCATATGACTCGACAAAGCGTGAGGTAGGAACTTGTGCGGACCAGAGGTCGGTCGCAAAGTTTCGAAGTTGTCAACTCACCATTTGAAGCCCCATACAGAAACAAGATTCATAAACTCCAGATCACGTATTTAGTGCCAAAATATCTCAAACCGGTATATAATGAAGAAGTCCATTTCGAGCCCGAATTGAAACAAACTGGACGAAGGCCAGAATTCGTTTTTTTTGTTGTAAAACTCCGAGATCATCATCTTTCACTCACACACACAACCACACTCACACACTGACGCACACATTCCTCAAAAATTTAACCTAAACAAGTAAGTTAATCAAACTTCAATCCAAGGCTAATGTTAGTCAAAAACACATAAATAAGTTTCATAAACTCCAGATCGCGTGCTGCCAAAATGTCTCGAATCGGTACATTGGGTTGTCTACCTTGAGCCCGAAGGGAATCATAAAGCTCAGATCTGACTCCACGATGCTCAGCACAAAACCAAATAACGTGATCTGCGTCCTGATAACCTTGTCCGCATTCACAGAGATCGCTGTCTCCCAGACCAACACGAAACAAAGAAGCGTTTAAAGAATAATGATTAGACATGAGGCGAGACATCACACGAATGAAGTCTCGACCCACATCCAATCCCCTGAGCCAACATTTCTTAGACACCTTAGGAGTTATAGAGTGTAGCCATCTACTAAAATCTCCTTTACTCAATTTATACTGCCAGCTAACGAGTGATATCTAACGAAAAGTATAGAAAAATTCGTTGAAGGCGATTTCTTTTCTCATTTTTTGTTGAAGGCGATTTGTCGGTCATGAATATCGCCTACAATATCGCCCACTCTTGCAAGCGAGTCCGCTTTCTCATTGTCAGGAATCGAACAATGAGAAGGGACCCAAATAAAGATGATAATAAAATAACGTGAAGATAAAACACTTAGAAGACCTCGTATTTGCATAAGAAAATAAGAGGTTTGCCTTACCGGTCTCAAGGAGCGAATAGCCTCTATAGAACTAAGACTATCCGGGAAAATGAAGTATTGATCCGGTGTTAGTGAGGCAATAATTTCTAGCGCAAAGTGTATTGCCGCTAATTCAGCGACATATACGGAACAAGGAGCTTGAAGTTTACGATTGGCGCTATAAATTTCATTAAATATACCAAAACCTGCTGGCAAAACAATTTAGTGGAATCAACTTGGCCATACTTTGCAGCAAATATCACAGGAGTAATCATAGGAAGATGATGCTCTGGGATTTCATGAATCTCCTGTTTCATGGATAAATCAAATTGAACCGAACTGCCGAAGTCGGAGAAGCAAACACGATTGGGAATGTTCGACGAAGGGCTGACATCCTGTGTTATGTACAAATGGTACAAAGCCATGAAGCGATTTTGAGGATTCAACTCGAGAAGCTCCTCAAAGTTTTCGATTACCTTGGGGTTCATAACTTCACACCTGGTGAGGAGCCGGAGAGATAATTCTGTAAACCGATCCGAGAGTGGCAACATGCCAGCCAGCAGAGTGGTATCGACTTACCCATAATGAAATGTTGATGATGTCGAACAAAGACCCTACGATTGTTTCGACATGCATTAAGGCATTAAGCAGTGCAGCAACAAATTTGTTTCGAGCTTTCTGTATGCTATGAGCCGTTTGCAATCACTTGCATGACTTTGTCTGTACCATAAAACGCTTTGTCGATCAAGATGGGCAAAATTGTCTTTTCTGAATCATGCGGATTTCTCAAGATATGATTTCGAAAACTGCAATTGCATTTTTGTCACCTTTCCTACTTTTCGGTGTATATGTGGAATCAACTTGGCCAACCTTTGCAGTATATATCGCTAGAGCAATTGTAGGACGATGACGCTGCGGTATTTCTAAAAGCTCCTGCTTCATGGATAGATCAAAATGAACCGAACTGCCGAAGTTGGAGACTCAAACACGAATGGGAATTTTCGGTGGAGTCCTGACTTCCTGTGTTTTTTACTAGTGGTACATATTTATGAAACGAGTTTTAGAATTCAGCTCAAGAAGTTTCTCAAAAGTTTCGAATACCTGGGGTTCATGACTTCGCAGCTGATGAGGAGCCTGAGAGATAATTCGTTGGACTTTGGAAGGTATCCCACCATGGAGAAGTAGGCTTTCGCGAAATGACGTTCCTGCAACTGTTCGAGTTTGAGCTTGAAGCACGCTGCCTAAGATCAGATTGGAATGGAAGTTAAGTTTAAGCCCTACTAACGTCGTTACGGTTTCATCTCTTGTCTAAACTTGGCTCAATCGAAATAACGGGTAAGATCGTACACGAGGTTGACGGATTCCAAAGAATTGAACCAGGTGGCAAGCGAATTTTTGATGGACAAGTGAACAGTGATTGCAAGTGATATTGTGATCACCATTGCACATTTCAAAGCAGAAAAAACATTGAAAACGTCATCAAGATAGCCCTTTATCATGTGACAACGCTGTAATCTGAGTAAAACATTAGCTATCATTTGAAGGGTAAGTCTCCAGATTTTCTTGATGAAAGGCAATTTTTGGATACCCTAATACATAGTTGTTCCAAGCGATTTAATTGTCCAAAACTGTTTTCCTTGTAACCATTTTACGTTGCGATTCTTCTAATCGGATGAGTGGTTTCTGGTTATTCTCGAAGATATGTAAATCCTGTTCAACTTAATTTTCAAACACTTTTCTTTGTAGATTTTGAATTATTTCACGATCGTTGAAACGTTTTACTTATATGACAGTTGAAAAATTCGTGGTGTTTACCCTTTTGCTACTTTCAGTAGAATGGCGTCGTATAAAGCGGAAATACGCAAACACATTTTGTGCGAACGGCAGCAAAGTCCAAATTTACCGGTACGCGATCTTGCCAAGAAACTAAAACTACGGAAAGGTACCGTGGTTTGTGTTTGCAAATCATTTGAACAGCGCTTGACTGTGGATCGGGTTGGAAAAGGAACATCAAAAAGTATGCTCCCGACAGGTGGACAAGAAGGTGGTAGTCATTATTAAGAAAAACCCAATATTTCTGTGTGAAATGTGGCTCGCAAAGTTGGGAAGTCAACATACGTATTACTTCCAAAAAGTGAATAAGAGCCAAGGACTGAAGGCGTACAAATTTCACTGCAAAAAGTCGTTCTAGAAGCTTTACACAGCCTCTACCGGTACTATCAATAAGGATGTGTACAAAAAGAATGTCTGCAAAGGCAGTTGCTACCGTTTATCAGAAGCCACGACTCTCAAGCTCTGCTTTGGACTGATTTGGCCTTCTTGTCACTAGGCGAAAGCCGTTGGAATGGTATAAGGTAAAAAGGTAAAATATGTAGCGAAAACAGTCAACCCACCAAACTGTCCAGAACATTGACCCAATAAAGAAGTACAGGGCTCTAGTTAAACGGTAACTCTTCAAAACTAAGAAGAAAGCAAATGAAACCGATTATTTCAATAGAAGATGGAGAATCGTCACCGCGGGTGTATCTGAGGATACCGTACTTAACCAGATAGATGGTGTGCACAAGAAAGTTTGAAAATTTTACAGAAAGAAGGATTTACAACGTAATTAACTGTTTCTATTGTAGAAATAATGATTATATGTAAACTTTATTTTCTGCTTTAATTTTGATTTCCGAAATCTAACGTGGAAAGGCTTTATACAGACATAGCTCATTATTTCATAGGATATTATTCAGTCATTCCGATATATTTATTTTTAGAGATGGGTAAGATTATTTCCTGCGATTTAACTCAAAACAACATGTGTTCCGGTAAATAAAAATCATGTCGCCAAATAAAACATTCTAGAACAATTCAACTGCAATTACAAATTATCATTGTGAAATAAGTTCAAAGCGATTTCATTTAAAGAAAACGTTATTTTTTCTAACTCTTTGCGCTGAAGAGCTTTTGATTCTTGATCTTTTTCGCTTAAAAAACGGAGAATACACACCCATTTATATTGTTTGAGCAGAATCCTTAGACTGAAGCCTGCAAGAATTGAAAATCACCAATTGTGGGTCTCCAGATACGTTCAACAACAAACGACAAGCATAAAATGTCGCTGTCATCGTCGGCTTCGTCTATTATTCGGCAACGATAATGATCCCACGAAGGAGATACAAAGGCATACAATGGATTGAGCTGCTTGTTGGTGGCAATGTCTTGCCAAACGAGTCCCAATGAGCTGCCATCGTATGTACAATCGATTATCATTATCACATGTATTCGCGTCGCTTTGATCATCAATCCGGTGCCCATCTATTGAACGTTTCGTGGCGTCATTATTCTTGCGACTTGGATGGATCTTTCGTCTCCCGACCATTCTTGCCTGGCTCCGTAATGAATGGAGGGCTGCAATTTATGTGAAAATTAGCAACATTGTTGCAGGAACGCATCGATGAAAACAGTTTGAGTTCTTCTCTCAAATTATTTCCGGCAAGAATTGGCAAATTGAATCGATCTTTCTGGTGCCTCCTGCTCAGCCGCTGTAGGCATTCCTAATTTCACTTTACATAAGTTTATGGAGACGACAACCCCTAGTCAGCTGTCATGTCATCAATACATTGATTACGACTAGCTCCTGTTGTGGTAAAATATTTATAGCTAAAAAATCGACCCCAATAGTAAAAAAACTCGTAATTGCCAATAATGGCCACTGTATACCACGATAGACGATCACACTGCTGGTCAATGCTAAATACGAATAGAGCAGGAAAGGGTAATAAATTAATTTTGAATAACTGATGGTCGTCAATTTCGAATGGTTTCAGCACAAACGCTCCGAGCCGGCCATTGTTCTGTAGCGGCTTCATTCCGAGGTTCCAAAGGCATAGTACTCTACTGGGAAGCAATTAATAGTATACGCAGTGGCCATCACCATAGTTAGGGAATATCTCATGACAGTCTATCCGATGGTAATGTATCATTATAATACAGTCGAGATGATAGAGTAGGTAAATCAACTAAGATATGAACGGAAGGCAGTGCCATTATGGAGGTCTTTTATCAAAACGTCCCGATCACATTTGAGGCGCCATTCCCTATGGCGTTTCCAGTGATGGGACGTTTTGATATAAAAAAAAAAAAAGATTTCTCAATGGCACTGCCGCGAAGCTCCGTTCATATGTAGTTGATTTACCACACATACTCTGACAATTATCTGACTGTATTATGTGTGATGCATTGCAAATCGGATGAACTATCGTAGATATTCTAACTATGTGATGGCCACTGCGTACTATTGGTGGCACCAGTATGGAAGTACTATGCCTTCGTTTCCTCGGAATGAAACCATACCCAGAACAATGGCGGCTCGAGCAATTTGTCTTGAAACCATTCGAAATTGACGGCCATCAATTATTCAAGGTAATTTATTACCCTTCTGCTCTATTCGTATTTAGCGTTGACCAGCAGTATGATGAATCTATCGTAATACGATGGCCATTATTAGCGGTGGAAGTTTTGCTATTGAAGTCGATTTTAGCTATAAATATTTTACCTGGCGCAGGAAGGCTAGTCGTAATCAATAACAGTGATGACATGACAGCTGACTAAGTTGTCATCTTATAAACATGTAAAGGAAGTCATCTACGCTGTCTGAAGCAGGAAACGTCCTTTACATAAGTTTATGAAGATGACAACCCCTAGTCAGCTGTCATGTCATCAATACATTGATTACGACTAGCCTCCTGTTGTAGTAAAATATTATAGCTAAAAAAATCGGCCCCAATAGTAAAAAACTCGTAATTGCCAATATTATTACTGTATACCACGATGAACGACCACACTGCTGGTCAATGCTAAATGTCTGAATAGAGCAGGAAGGGTAATAAATTAATTTTGAATAATTGATGGTCGTCAATTTCAGATAGTTTCAGCACAAACGCTCAGGCAGCCATTGTTCTGTATGGCTTCATTCCGAGGTTCCAAAGGCATAGTACTCTACTGAAACGTTAATAGTACCGCGGTGGCCATCACCATAGTTAGGAATATTCATGACAGTCTATCCGATGGTAATGTATCATTATAATACAGTCAGATAATAGAGTAGGTAAATCAACTAGATATGAACGGAAGGCAGTGC
>JASCZW010021122.1:0-11163 GCA_034211315.2 Aedes japonicus
TATTTCACAGAATGGCATATTTTGATTATACATATGATAAATCTTCTTTATCGGGCAGGAATCCACTGCATTCGGGTGATAATGCCGTACCATTACCAACTGAGTAATCTGTGCCATCATCAGTGTCTACTAAAAACGGAAAATACTGGCCTAAAGAAACATATGTCACATTATATTAACATTTGACGTTTATTGGCTACATATTCTCCAATTTTCCCGCTGTATTTGCTGGCTACACTGTGCTTTCCGACTGCCGATTCATTTTTGCTTTGAACGCGGTACCACACAATCACCAAGTGATCCGATCGGAAGCCTCGAGCACTAGCACACAATCGAATCAGGAAACGAAAATGAATCACCAGCAGAAGCCAACGAACGAATCAATAATTTGTACAAGCAAGCAGTGATGAACACGCATTCAATTGACAGGCGACGAAGTTCATGCTATGTTCATTCAATGTTTACCTTGGCCCCTCAGTTTTCGGTTTGAGAAGTGAAGCAGAAACTCAAAGAATCAAAGAAGAGCGTGCAAAGAATGATGTATGATACGATTGGAACCATCTGAGAGAGGAAATGAAAAGTCGAAGATAATAGTTCAACAGAATGCACTTTATGGTGTACAGGTCCAAAATTTATTTAAAAATGGTTTTTTGGAGCATTCAATCTAAGAAGGTAAAGCGATGCTTTATTCTCTTCCAACGATTGGGCCTTGAGCATTTACTTCAGCCTGTTAATAGAGCCATAACTTGCTCTCTGAAATCAAAAGAATTTCTGCGAATACGTTTTTTGTCTGACGATGTGTGTGTGTGCGTGTGTGTGTGTGTGTGTGTGTGTGTGTGTGTGTGTGTGTGTGTGTGTGTGTGTGTGTGTGTGTGTGTCATCCTTTATACACACAGTTTTTTTTTTGCACGGGGGATACGGTCCATTTTTAATATAGAACCTTGTAAAAAAATACTAAACATAGTTGATAAATTCACATGCTTTAGCATTTTATATTCCTTCGATTTTTTTTGAATGCATTACCTTTCCAAGCAATGGTCAAAATACAGTTTTTAAAATTTTGAGTATTTACACCAAAAATTGTGATTTTTTTGAAAAACTGACATACGATTACTTTTGGCCCAAAACGTAAAATGTGATTTGAATGAGGTCGATAAGTGGTTACGTTCTGGAGTTATCGCCGAAAACAGCCCGTGTAAAAAAAACCGTGCTAAAAACCTTAGTGTACTTTACCCAACCGGGGCGTTGGGCGAGTAGGAATATAAAGTCAAGAAGAGTCACCGTCATCAACTAAAGCTTGAATCGGGTATCTGGGAAACCCACAATACCCGCGGCAATAGCCAGCGGACGATGCCCTGGTCATGTTGAGTAAAAAATGGCATTTTGCTTAAGGAATGATCCGTCCTTCTTGTTTTACTTTTTTCGTGAAAATAAAAAAAAAAGTTCAGCCAGAACCTGTCATCTTTTTTCGTCTGACGATAGGAACATCGTCATAAATTGTTTTGTCATAACATATAAAGCTAACCATATTCTCAAAACATTACTGCATTACAATACTTTATTGAGCGAGTACAGCTTGCGACTAAAGACTGTATCGTTAATTATGAGTATACGTCAAAATTGCTGTACTTAAATATTTTGTATTTATTTTGCAACTCAAGTTCATTTACATTGTTTATTGACTATAAAAAAAATACCATAACATCAGTATTCTTTTAATTGTTTCGTAGATCTGGCCAGCTCTCGCACCTTCTTCTTGATGTTCCTCATGAGGTTTTGCACACCCGTTCCGTCGATGGTTTCGCTTACGTTTACCCAGTCTTTTTTGTATTTGACGATGTCATTTGCTCCTCCAGCCTTCTTCCGCAAGCTTTCCTTTCATCAAAGCCCAAAATTTCTCAATGGGCCTTATTTGCGTACAAGTTGAAGGATTCATCGCCTTTTCCACCAGTTGAACGTTGTTCTCTTCATACCAGTCCAGGGTGGCAGGCGCAGGATGCCATATTAGGCAAAACCAGTGTCGAATTAGTGGCAGAATTCGTTTCTGCAGGCATCTTGTACATTTCGGCGTTCATATTTTCGGTAGTGAAAAAAAGTGTCGATGTCATACAGCACTGGCAAATTGATTGCCAAACCAACACCTTTTTCACAAATTTTCGCAAAAAATCGTTTTCTCCGAATTTGGGACATCCGTTCCACGCTTCACGGTATTAAACTGTGCCCCTGGAAGTGCCCTGTAGTCCAATTTGACGTACGTCTCGTCATCCACGATAATGCACATGTCATTTTTGCTCTAAACGTCGTCGTATAGCTTCCGAGACCGAGTTTTCACGGAACTCACCTGAAAATGTGTTTGTCCAAAATTGGGTTTTTCTACCACAGCCGGGAAAGTCCTTCAATGTGCTATGCATAACAAACCGGTTGATCGCATTTTGTACCGCATAGGCACTAACACCTTCTTCTTTTGCTAATTTTCCTAGCGACAATCCTTTTTCAGTGCAGTACTTGGTCACAATCGATTTTCGGATATAAATCGGTGTGACTTCTTGCGATTGCTGTTCGGATAGGCTAGCTCATCTAGGATGTAAAAAATCCAGGGTGTAATAATTTTCATAGAAAGTCCGATTTTGTTAAGTGTTTCCATACGAAATGTGGTACCGATATTGCTAGGAGCATGTTTTCAGCAAAACTGGAGAAGTTTCGTTTCTGGAATAGAACTCAAAAGTGTGGTGCTGGTGGACTTTGTATGGTCAGAGTTCTGTACAACTTCTGGATCGGGACGAAGAAGCGTCATCAAGATAAGTAAAACGTCCATTAAATAGTATATTATATTACAATGTTCTTGCCCATTGTTCCATGTAAAATTTTCCATAGTTGCCATAGAGACGCATTGTTTTTTATTCTGCCCGCGGAACATTTCAAAATAGAATAATTTTTGCAAAAAGCTTTGATGATCCAGCAGCATAGCTTCTCTCAATCATTTTGCTTCTTATTCGAAAAGTTGAGATTTCTTAAACGTAATGTCAAAGATACACCTAGCAGGAGTCATTTTTCCAGGTTCTCTTCGCACCGTGCCCAGGATGTACCTTGTTTGAGTTGGAACTAAATGGTCAGCTAGATTGGTGACTTATTCACCCAACACACAAAAATGCCTCGACCCGTGCCCGGTAAGGTCTAAATTGGCAACGGCAATGGCGAATCCCTTTTTTTCTGTCTCTTAATGTTCCATTTGATTTCTATTGAAAGTTCTACCAATGATCTTCTCAATATATAATATTATATTATTATGATATCTATTATAATTTTCTTGACAAATAACGCAAAAGTATTAATCCAATTAACGCTATGGAATAATGGACCACCCGCCAATGGATTGTGTACCTTGAAATTATATTATATATTTTCAATTTTCATTAAGCTTATAACATCAGCGGGCTCTGTAGATATAATGACTGCTTAAAAACTATGTGACAGGAGGAAGGAGCACCATGAGAAGAATTAGAGTCTCATTTCAGCAATAATTTATATATCTTTTATTTTCAGCATTGCATATTGATCTATTAACATGTTTTTTTCTTATTTGAAGTTACATAACAATATGGTCCTCCCTTAGCCATTCGGTAAGGCGAGGAATGACCGAAGTCTAAGTTTAAATAAGATTGACAATACAATATATTCCTAGTCATTTCATTTTTACTGTACATAAAAAATGCGATCCTTCCATTATATTCTATATGTTGTTCAAAATTCAGGTACTTGCAGGTTTCTGTTATGCTCCAGGATGCATAAAAGTATTGTATTTTACTTGACATGGCTCGGAGCGTATGATACCATGCGTCCGTTCATTCTTCCTGTCCTGTAGATTCTAGGAATGCATTGCGGTTCAGGTCTATTTGTTTTATAGATTCTTCTTTGCGGCCTGGCCGCTTTGTCGTTTGTTTTAAGTTATTGACATGCTGCAAGCATCAATATTGAAAGCAAAAATAAGTCGACGTCATATAGCCCAGTTTTTTCCAAGATGCTTTCTCGAACTGGTTGCGTTTCCATTAAATTAGATTAAATAACATTGGTGATCAACCAGTGGATGCAAGGAAATGGAACAGTACATCGACATTTTAGATATACTATTTTTTATATATAATTTCAGGTTTTGACAAGTAATTTTTTTTTTTTTTTTCTCGTGGCTATCATACATTGTCTAAACTTTTAGGTTCATAATAGATACGCAAATACTTCTACAATTGCAGCGGTACAACAATCTGCGGACATGTGTAATTGTTGTTATCATTTTCCATAAGAAAATCCCTTCACTATATTTTATAAACTATTCTATATAACATTCCATGTTGATTTTACATTTTTTTTACTATCATTACCAATTTTATCATTACTCGGATTTATTTGAATATTATTTTATTATTTTAACCTTGGAGCGTATGGTACGGTATGTCCACGCATCCTTCCTCCCCTGTAGATTCAAAAAATGCGTTGTGGTTCAAATCTATTCATTTGAATTCAACTCATTTTTAAGAATCATCTTTTGCGGTTAATGCAACGCAGTAGGCCTGGCCGTTTTGATGCTTGTATCATGTCCTTGATATGCTGCAAGCCTCAATATAGACAAAACAAATAGTTGGGCGTCATCTAACCCAATTATTTCCAGGATGCTTTCTCGTACTGGCTGCGTTTGTATTAGATTAGATTAGATTAGATTAGATTAGTACTTGGTCACAATCGATTTTCGCTTTTCGTCCGTAAGACCTCGCATTGTTCCGCTCGAAGTAAAACTTTAACTCTTAATGCAGGTTTTCGTTTGATTACAAAGCAAGCAACACATTTACGCTAAACAGCTGTCAAAATAAGTCATAGTCTTTTCATACATAACCTCAAATGTGTACTCATAATCAGCCATGCCCAAACACTACACTGCACGCCGAGCTATTTTGCACCACGCTAGCGCGTGCATTATATTCGCCACTTCGACTCTGTGCTTCCAGACTAACACCCAACACGGTGGGTACAACACCAATGTCAGTACTCGTGGTTTGGCTTCGGACACCGTGGCTGATGCTTCGGCAAATACCACAGCCGAGTGTTTCCGATTGTGTCCGATTGCAGAATACACGCGTGGTTTATTTATTTTCTTTCTTACCGAGCCGTGCTTATTAAATTCATTCAACTTATGCGCCAGTTATCAAATTTTTAGAATCATCCGACGAGCATTGCTCTATCCGTGGCAACCAGTGTCATACTGGGTGTATGTTGAGAGCTTTCTTGTGATCGTAGTCACTCGGCTCGTGTATTTTTCCAAAAATCAAACACGGTGTCAGAAGCAATACACGAGCGTGTACACTCGTGTCGTGTCCTTTGCGTTGCGGGTTCATCTATAAGCACGACACTAAAGTGGTGGATTACAGCCACTTGATGGTGTGTTTGCAGTCCAGTTCGGCTCTCGTGCAGAACGGTCTGGTGCTTTTACCAAGTGTTGGGTTACCGGACCCTAACCAACACCGATTGGGGGGGTAATTAATTACTGCCAGTTGTGGGGTGTAAAATACCGGGCGGTATTTTCTTCTCCTTAGGTGGACTGTACATTATTGGTTGGGGTTTCTTTTCGTTGTTCCATTATCTGCACATCACATCATACCTTCGTACATCTATCACTCAACATTCTTACGCAACACACATAGTTTGTCCAACATACGTTTATTTACAATATTTACAGAACGTTCAAACAGTTTTACGGTACAAACACTTAACACAAATCATTCCGTTCCATTGTGGCTCTGCTCCCATCCGTCCTTCCTGAGAGTCAGAGCAACACGACTGTTCGCACAGCAGATCATCCACTCTATAGCAACCAGATGCCTGCTGTGACGTCACCGATAACGATCGCCTGTTGTGATCGCTGTCGCTATCGGTCGATGTAGTAGGGAGAATACCATCTCTCTTCGGTGGAACGATCGTAGGAGAGAAAGGCCTCTCATTCCACTGTGGCGTAGCAAGGGTTGGGTGATGTTACTCCCGAACACCAAGGCTGCTCATAATTAACGATGCAGTCCCTACGCACAGAACCTGACCAAAAAAGTACATGATTCGCGAGAAAATTCAATATTTCAACTCCGAATAACACGAAATTAGTTAAAAATAGCTTTTTTAAGGTAAAAAATCTGGGGAATTGAATGCAGGAAGAATAACATGCAACAAAAAAATCAGGTGACAGAGATATTGGACAGATTTTGCCCCAAATCCCGCGAAATTTCTAAATATTTTCTGATTATTTATGCTTGAATAGGAGGTGTGGTTACTGCGTCAAAATTGCCTAATAAAGGGTGTCCACAGTTAAATTGCATCACTTTCAATAAGCAGTAACATTTCGCCCTTTTGGTCGATTCCAACGAAATTTTGAGTGGAATGAACTCAGCGTGTATTGTTTACACTGCGTGAGTTTCATTGTGAAATGTGTCGTAGTTTCAAAAATGGAGTTTAAGGAACAGCAAGTGCGTGAGAATATTTTGCACACCCACCTCGACAACCCATTTCTTTCGTCTCGTGTCATAAAACGTTTCGGGGAACGTTTAACTGTCGATCGGAAGAAGGTGCGTGGTAGAAAAAGTGTTCCGTACTGAGTGAAGGATCACAAGCGAGTGGTTTCTGCCTTTAACTGTTCTGCTCGGGTTGTCGCAAAAAAGCTGCACTTGGCCAAAAGTTTCGTGCAGAAAGCCAAGAAACGAGCCGGCCTCCGTTCGTTCAAAGTTCAGAAAGCACCAAACCGCAATGAAAAACAAAATACCTAAGGCAAGACATTGTATTTTATTCCCTGAATATTTCATGACAATCGAGACTTGTTTTTGAGGACGAGTTTAAAGTGATGCAATTTAACTGTGGACACCCTTTAAGCTGGAAATCTCGGCGAATATCAAATTGATATATTGGTTAAAATTCGAAACAAACAGAAATTAGTTTAACCGAGATTTCGGTTAAATTGTATGTAAATATTTAATATTTTGAAATAGATTTTCATCGAAATATTGAATATATCATGGCTTTTGCGTAAAATCCGACTGGTACAAGAAGGCGTATAGCACAGCGAGCTAGATGGCTGAATCAAGTAAACCAAGACTTGACTCATCCACCATCAACCGGAATATTCCCAGTGAAACGCATCTTTTAATTTCGTCAAGAGAGACAGATTCTTCTTTCATCTGTTCCACAACTGGAGCATGAAATTCAGCAGGGTAAACGGATTCATCAGCATCGAGTTTAAACTTTTGGGTACCGGCGCATCTGTATGAAGCTCTTAACTGTCCAATACTGAATGAACTGCATGGGGGTATCGCTGAACAATATGCCTTTTCAGTGATTTGAAATGGCTGTACCTAGATCAGAATTTTGGAACCGTGCAGTCGTAAAACGCTCTATCCAAATCAAAATATTGATTCCGGATGTGATTATCAAAATGCCGCTGCAGCTCTTCCACATATCGTCCAACTACTTCTCCAAATAAGAAACATATAATGCTCGATTTTTCAAGCTAAAATGGAACAGTAAATTAATTTGTACTTACTAAAAACATCCTCCTGCGGCATTAATTGAGATGTTGCTCTATGTTCACCGTTCCACAAACAACATACGACTTACTCCACTAGCGAATGAAAACAATATGGCGCATGACGGTTGACAGGTAAAAAGCCAAGCCTCGGCTTCCAACACTGCTAAAGGGTTATTCATAGGCCGGCCCGTACCTGCCGGAAACGAAAGCTTTTATTTCACGGCTGGTATGTTTTGTTCCTTCACGCTGTATCGGAATTGTTCCGAGATTCTATGAAGTAGATTCCACGCAAACATCAACGGATCTTAGTTGTTTTATTTCTGTTGTTGCTTCGTTCACTCGCTCATATTTTGGTTTTCATCAGTAGAAAAATCCCTTTTAGTTAAAAGTTCGGTAATCAATTTTAGAAACGCTCCCTCTGTACACATGGTGAGTGCATCTGGAATTATATGCCAGCCACTCACGCGTGCGTGCGCGTTAGCTGCGTTCGTTGCTTTTGACCAGCAAATGGCCGTTTTCTACATTGCCCTGGTTTTCATTGTTTCTCCACACTCTGCCAATAATCAAAATGAGGTGATTCCGGCTATGACGCGACTCTACGTCGACTTCAATACTGGTTAATAAACTGTTCTCTCGTGACAAAGCAGAAAAATGCTCTCTTTTAATCATTTAACGGGTGTCCACTAAAAAATGAGAATGATTTCAATACTTTTCCATCAGAACAGAAACGGCCGCATAGAAATGTCACTTTAGATGAATGAATCGTTGCACTCTCCAGAAAATTTTCATACACTCTTATTTCACTTCTAACATGTTCAGTCGTGTTCAGCATGCCGTCGAAACAGGGAAGAACTCGCGCGCGCGTTGTACAATTCTTTCAAGCGGAACGAAGATCGTGGAAAAAAATACACGGTGGACCATTTTTGTCGTGAGAAAGTTCCGGTATCCACCGTATACCGTATACCTCGGCATGCATGAGAGTAATCCGGAAGAAAGGTTGCGGCCGTCCAGCGAAAATAATGAATGAGAAAACGCTCCGCTCGCTGCGCAGCACTGTTCAACAACAAGGATTCGGTAAGTCAACGGGAAGCAGCCCGAAAGTTCCATTGTTCGGAAGTCACTCATCTGCAAGACGCGCTAAAGAAAGAAGGAATAGTGTGTAGAAAGAAAACCAGATCCCCAGAGTACACAGATGAGCAGATTCAAACCGTGAAATCCCAATGCCGCTGGATGACTCGGAATTACGGCGGAAAATCTTTCGTTCTGGACGACGAAAGCTACTTTCCTCTTTCGAAGTCTCAGATACCGGGAAACGACCGATTCTACACTAAGGACAAATCTACTACCCTCCAAAAGTAATGTATAAGTTCAAGCACAAATTTGAATCGAAGGTTATGTTATACATCGTAATATCCGATAAGGGTATTTCGAAGCCGTGGTTCAAACCAAGCGGTTTGGCCATCAACCAGGAGGTGTACCAAAGAGAGTGTTTGCAGAAAATACTCATCCCATTTCTTAAACAACATCACTCGGATGGCAAATACGTGTTTTGGCCGGACAAGGCATCATCGCACTACGCAAAAAAACGCTAACGTTTTTTGGAGAGCCAAAATATACCATATGTCCCAAAAGACCGGAATCCGACAAATTTGCCACAGTGCCGTCCTATCGAGGATTTCTCTCGGTCTTTTTGAGCTCCATGGTATACAAGCGATAATTGGATGCCAAGAACACCTAAGCAACTTACCAACAGGATCAAAAGCTGCATCCGAAAAATCGATGTGGCTGCCGTCCAACGGTCATGTTCCAGCATAACGACTAAGCCGCGCTGCACGGCGGACCACGGACCATATGACAATATTCACTAAACTTAGTTTGAAGATTTAAGTTGACCCTTTTAATAAAATAAATCAGTTTGAACAAAACTTCACTGGTATTTTTTTCCTGACCCATTCTTTTCGTTCTCATTATTTGGTGGACACCCGTTGTGTCCACGTAGCACAATACTAATAGCACTAACATGCAACTAAGCTGGATATTAACTCTTCCCCCAGTTGCAGGGTGACGCACAAAAAAATCACACCATCACACCATCACACATTTTGGGAGGGAATCGATTATATTCACTACATTTACACAAAGCTCGCGTAGATTTTATGATTTCACTGTTTGTTTAGGTGGAATTGCGAATATTTTTTTGATTTTTTTCACAAAAACAAAACTCGTCAGTTTCCAAACACGGCTTGCTGATGATCTCAAGCTTATCGTAATAATGCTTATGCTATTAATAACCAACCATTAAAACATATTCAATCTGATCGTCAAATTTGTACAGTAAGGTGCAGCAGAATTTTCATTATACATAAATAATCAATCGAATCTAAAATATTAATAACGAATCGGAAGGCCAAGTCTCTCTTCTAGATGCAGAAAAGGCATTCGAAAATGTTTGGCATAAAGGTTTTATTTGCTGAACTGGAAAAAAATACTTTTCACTCTACATGGCGAAATAAGTTCAAAATTATTGAACTGACAGGTTGCTGCAGGTCAATTATGAGAACTCCAATTCTGATCGATTACCAGTGAGAGCTGAGTTTCGCATGGTAGCATTCTTGTGCCAATATTGCAGAATATTTTCACTTAGGACCTCAGATTAATCTTTGTGTTTGCTGACGATACAGGCATTTCCGATAAAGGAAAAAGTCTTTATTTTATTTACAGCCGATTGAAAAAAAAATAAAAACGGATGATTTCTCCCAACGCTTCCAAAATTCAATTTATGATATTTCCACAGAAGCCTAGAATTATTTCTAGCAAACTTGTAGTAGTCACATATATACTATTAATGTGCCAATTACATTGTCAAGACAATTGAAATATCGTGGAATGATAATTCATCAAAAGTTAACTTATAAAGATCAATTTTAATGCATTTAAGCCATTCTTAATACATTTTTTGAGAACTCGATTTGTTGCCGAGTTATCAGTTATATATGAAAATGGTAAGACGAAATGGAAATCCGTCAAGTTTTTATCAGGAGATTCCTCGAATATTTGTTTTGACTTTTTATGTGTTTACTAGCTCAACCCGGTGTGAGCCTTTCCTCTTATTCTGATATTCCTCTTTTTTGTTTTAGTTGCATGGATAATTCCCATGTTTGGTTCAAACTTCTATTTCATTTGTTTAAGGAGACCACCCCACCCTCCCTTCAGAGGAAGGGATCTCAAACCACCTAAGACAAAAATCCGGCCTAAAAACCCTCAAATGTCAAATTTGGTATATAATTGATTTGTACTCGAGTTTTGCAGATATATGTCTTCCATTTGTATGGGAGCCCCCCCCCCCTCCTCCTTCCAGATTTGAATCTTCATAAGAACTTTCTCGGGCCCCAAAAAACCTTTTGTTTGATTAGTTCTTGAGCTATGCAGAAATTTATGTTTTATTTGTATGGAAGCCAAATCAGAGAGAGGTCTCAAACAACCATGAAAAAAACTTTATCTTCATAAGCCCCCACATACCCAATTTGGTTCCATGTTTGGTTGAAATTTGTGCTTCGTTTGTATGGGAGCTCCTCTTTCCAGAGTGGTGAGGGGTTTCGAACTACCATAAA
>JASCZW010021123.1:0-11158 GCA_034211315.2 Aedes japonicus
TAAAATGCATGGTGAAGATTCAACGTTATTAATTAGTGTTTGAAATTGCGCACACACTCTGTTTTAAAAGCTATAAATCGCACTTTTCAAGCATATTGTGTTGAATCAAAAGCATTGTGAACTTTAACTACTTTTTCTAAGTAACATAATTGTTATCAACAGCAAACAATATGTTTTCGGCTGTTCTAGAATGCAGGACGCATACACTCTTCTTTGACAAAAAGGCAATCGACGCTCCCTCTAGAGCCTTTCCACGTTAAATTTCGGACACCAAAATAATATCGGCAAAAAAATTTACACATAATTCAACAAAACCGATTGTTTTATTTCACAATAATTGAGTTATATCTACATTAGAAACAGTTGATTAAAATGTTAACCTCCTTCGGCACCTCAGATACGCCCGCCGTGACGATTATCCATCTTCTCTTGAAATCATCGCTATAATTTGTTATCTGCTTAGTTTCGAAGAGCTTCCGCTTAACTAGAATCTTATACTTCTCTATTGGATGAAGTTCTTGACAGTTTGGGGGATTGGTTGTTTTTGACACGTATTTGACCTTTTGTACTTTATACCATTCCAGGACGGATTCACAGGCCAAATCAGGTCAAAACAGAGCTTGAAAGTCGTGGGTTCTGATAAAAGGTAGCAACCGCTTTTGCAGACATCCTTTTTCGTACAAATTCTTATTGATAGTGCCGGTAGAGACTAAATTTTTAGATTTTCGACCTCAACTATTTATGGCCTGCCAAATCAAATACTTCTTCGGGAATTTGGACACCTTCTTTGGCGGGAATTGCTCGGCAACGGCGGTCCTTTACTTTGCGGTTTGAAAAGCCAGACCCGGAAGCTGTTAAAAGTCTTCGAGTACGTATGTTTTGTCTTCCATTATGATACAAGAAAACGTTTTATCAAAAATTGGTGTCAAGCTCCGTAGTACGACTTTTTGCATTTAAATTTCGCTTGTCATCACGGTTGGGCACCTTTTTCATCTTTTGGGCTTCTGCTTCACTTTTTGTACGAATAATATTGAATTCCCACCTTTGCGAGTCACATTTCGCACATAAAAGGGATTTTTCTCAACAATCGTTACCGCCTTCTTGTCCATTTGTCGGGAGCATATTTTTCAATTTATTCCATTTTCAACCTTCCGATCCACAGTCAAGCGCAGGTCAAATGATTTGCAAACACAAAACACGGTACTTTTAGCTAGTTCTAGTTTCTTGGCAAACCGATAAATTCAAATTTTGCTGCCGTTCGTACACAATGCGTTTGCGCACTTTCACCTGAATCGACGCCACTTTACTGAATGTAACAAGAATGTAAACATGCTGCACCACGAAATAAAGTGTAGAAATTCATCTGGCATACACTACGTTTCATAACAATAGATCCACTTAAAAAGTTCATATGTTCCAATGAAGAATGAGTTCTACGGTTTCATTTATTTACATGCAGACACTGTGTGAGGAAGTTGACTCACACCACAACACTTCTGAATCCATTGATATACTGTGTGAGTGAATAATAATAAAATCACTCATTTTTGCTGTTTCATAACTATAGAACCAATACATACAAAACTATCTGCATTAATTGTGCGTCAGTTTTCTATCACATTTCATCGTGGTGTGACGTGTTTGTGAATGCTCCGGAATAATGCCGCGTGGAACGTATTTGACGGAAGAAGAAAGAGGTTAAATTTTGCAGTTCCCGAATTTAATGTTGGTATTCGCGAAATTGCCAGACGTTTGGGAAGATCGCATCACGTCATAATCAATTTTCTGAGAAATCCAGAACGATAACAAGACAGGTGGACCAAAAAAAAAGTTGTCAGAAAGAACGCAAAGAAGAATTGTTCAAACTGCAAGTAACTCACTCAAAAGTTTGAAACAAATTAAGGCTGAGTTATCACTTGACGTCTCATGTTCTACAATCTATCGAACATTGAAAAGCTCTCCTTATATTCAGCAGCATGAAATGAAGCAAGCTCTACGGCTCTTACCTCGCCATAAACAGCCCGACTCGAATTCTCACGAGCTAATATGCGTAGAGATTGGAGTAAGGTATGTAACCTTCATTATTCACTATTATAAAATTAATAAACAAGGTATTTTTTTCCGATAAAAAAAAATTGGAAAAAAATTGGAAAGATGTAAATTTTTTATACTGGAGGGACTTAAGAAAGGAGCTGCGTTACTTTTCGACTCGTAACTTTGGCGGTGGTAGTTTGATGGTTTGTGGAGCATTTTGTCAAACTGGAACGGTACATATTGCTTTTCCATCCACTAGAATGAACAGTCGGGAGTACATTGAGATACTCCAAAGTCATTTGCTACCGTTCTTGCGGCAACATCGTCGAGTTAGCTACACATTTCAGCAAGATAATGCTTCAGTTCATACAAGTAGAGCAACTATGGTGTGGTTCAACAAACATGGAGCTCAAACTATGGAATGGCCAGCTTGTTCTCCAGACCAAAACCCTATCGAGAATATGTGGGGATTGATCGTACGTGAAGTATATGCAGGCAACAAGCAGTACGCAAGCGTTCATGACCTGAAACGAGCCGTCTTATCTGCATGTCAAGGAATACAAGTATCTACTTGCCGTAACTCACTTCAGAGAATGCCGAATAGGTTACGCGAACTGATTGAGAACGAAGGAGGACCTACCCATTATTAAACATTTTAATTTTCAGGTATACATCGTTGAAATCTTTAAAAGCGAAATAAATTTTAAACTGGTTCTATAGTTATGGAACATATAATTTTTATGAATCTTTTATCATAAAGCTAAACACAATATGCTTAGAGTCGAAAATTCTACAGTGAAAATAGACAAGAAGTATCTATTATTCTGTGCAACTTATTTCGAAAAATCACTAATTAATCCACGATATCTCGAAAAACATTCAGTGGTTCTATAGTTATGACACGGAGTGTATAAGTGAAACGTTTCAGCGGTCCATGACATAATTCAAAATCTACACTGAAAGAAAAGTGTCCAAAACTCAACGTGGACAGGCTTTATCCGTTAAATTGTTAATCCTATTAACCTCGAAACGGCTGCGAGTAATTGGTTCTAATCCGCTAACTTTAGTTCTAAGATAACTGATGTATTAAAACATGAAAACTTGGTTCTGTAAAGTTGATTCGATTAAGTCTGAACAAATAAATTAATTTAGAAAAAAAATATCAAATTCAAATCATTTTATAAAAACCCAAATTAATCCACCGATGGTGAGGCTGAACCCTTATTACACTTCATCAGATATTTCATATATTCAATTCAATTAAAATCTTGCATAATCCAGGGACTTGGTAAATATATTAGCTAATTGGTCTTGAGTACCGACAGCCTCTACTTAGATTCGTCCTTCAGCGGTATGGTCCCTGATGAAATGATGTTTAACATCAATATGTTGCTTCATTTCGTCTCCAAGTTGCTTGCCGTGCCAAAACAGCAAGTTGTCTTCTAAAATTGTCACAGGTGTTTTCACCTGTATGTCCTCAAGAACTCCAGCCAGCCAAAGGGCTTTAGCAGTCAAAGCGATATACTCGGATTCACTTGAGAAAATACCTACGGTAGTTTTTTTTTGCTGCACGACGACACTGTAGATCCAAAAACCTTGAAGATGAATCCGGATACCGACTTCCGGTCCTCGTTGTCAGCCGCCCAGTCAGCATCAGCAAATCCAACAAGCGACGGAGCATCGTTGCGTTGGAACGTCAGTATGGTGTTACGCACGACTCTCTTCAAACATTGCTAGTGAGTTTCCGTTGGATTTTGTTGATATCGACCCGGGTATTCTATTGGAAAGCATGTATCTACTGCGAAAGCTGAAGAATTCCAGCTTGCCGGTCGTACGCGATCTTCATTCCCAGGAACTGATGTGCGTCTCCACAATCGGTCATTCAGAAAACAGTTGACAGTTACTACTTCAAACGAACGGTAGGCTCCGATTTCCTCCCCACCACTAGTAGACCATCGACATGCAGCACAATGTACAGCTCATCGTCTTCATAACTTCAAATATACAGGCAGTAATCATGACAAGATCGCCGGAAACACAGCTTGATTAATTCGGTGTTGAATATTTCATTCCAGCGGGTGATTGCCTCAGACCATACAGCGATTCCATCAGCGTACACATCATATTCGGTGGAACCTGGACGCCTTCCGGGATTTCCATGTATGTTTATATCCTCCTTGAGATCTCCATGTAGGAACGCGGTTTCAACGTCCATCTGGTGAAAATAGAACTGCTTGTGGATGCCTACAGCTAGCACGGTCCTGATGGTAGACAGATTCGTAACTGGTGAATAAGTCTCTTCGAGGTCCACGCCGTGACATTGGAAGAAGCCCCAACCGGGCCTTATAACGGGCAGTATGAACATCTTCCTTCACGCGGAATACCCATTTAAGGGGCTTTACACAACGTGGGCAGTACGTCAGCTTCCACACACCGTTTGCCTCCGTCGACCCAAGTTCGTCGTTGATAGCCTCCAACTAGTTGGCTCGATCATTCCCTCTCTCTATGTCGCTTTAGCACTGAGGAGTATCAGCGAATACGCGCCACCGGAAGTTGCTCTATAACCAGTGAAAAAATTCAACAACTTACCGTTCGCTACCGTACGTCTCAACGTCGGACTCGAGTTGTTCTATTTGCGAAGGGAGCGCCACGGTTTGATCCATCTCGAAAATGTCCTTGCCATCAGTTAGCGGTGTACCCGCTCGTAACAGAGATTCATCATCAGCCAGCGGTTCAGCATCAGGAGTGAAAGTGTCTTGACGAAACATTTGACGTTCGTCGGTCAACGGTTCATATGAATCTTGAATAATTTCCTCTTAATACTCGTACTGTACGACTAGTGGAACCTTTTCATGCTCCTCACGACTATTTTCATAAGTGAAACTGGTTTCATAAAACTTCATATCTCGGGTAATTACAATTCGGCTGGGCTTCTGGTCCCACAAACGATAGCCGTTGGGAGCATATCCAACCAGCTTCGATACTTTTTGTATTTTTTTTTATTTTTTTTCTTCCGTTGGCCTATTTCCTTACATGGTGACAATCACCGACGACAAGAAGACGACTCCACCACTACCTATCGACTCATGAATATGAGCCGGGACTAACGGTTTTACTTTCCTTTCGACGGAAGACGTGACCAGATTTTTTCGCTTCATAAAAACCACCGACGTCGACTGGGATTGAACCCAGACCCACTGGGGTGCCAAGTAGAGGTCACGCTTTCCACTACACCACCGACGCCGGCAGCTTCGATACTTTTAGCATCCAACTTTTTTAACTTCCATGCAAATGCCATGCAACCAAAAACACGGATTTTTCCAGACTTGGCCTCTCGTTGTACCACCACACAGCCGAGGTTAGGTTTCTCGACAGGGTTTTTCTTCTTCTGTTTACCAGATAAACGACTGTAAGGACGGCATCGGCATAAAGCGAACCTTCTCAACTATGGTTCGGTTGAACCTTTCTGCGATGCCGTTTTTTAGGTAGATTTGCCGAAGGCATTGCAATGTCGACCTCGATCTCGTACGTACAAATTCGTAGGAGCAATGAGTTCGCAGAAGATGACCACAACTCCACTCTTCATCAGTTTTTTAACTGACATCAGATTGCCTCGTAGCTCAGGAACGTAGAGTACATCCTTCATATGCAACGACGTATTCGTGTTGCTGCTTGCGACGATGGTTCCAACGAACTTGGGCACCAGTATTTTTCCGTCTTTGGCCACTTAAATCGATGGGTTGCTTCAGCTTGCGAGTTTCCGAAAATTCTTCCGCTTCATTCACGAGGTGGTCGCTTGAACCCGAATCGAGCTTGAATACCACCTTATTACTTCGTGATTTTTCAGTCTGCTGACTTGCGACAAAACTCACCGCTCTCCGTTGGTCTTGTTGATCTGCCGAATTAGCTTCACCGCCCTTCTGTTGACAGTCCTTCATCATATGACCTCGTTTTCCACACTTGTGACGCTTGCCTTGCAATTTCATTGGCGTTTGGTTCTTGTTTCCAGAAAACGACGCCAACATTTTACCTCATCTGAAGTTCGTGAATTTCGGTTTATTTGTGCTCTTCCTTCACTATTTACAAATTCATCTCAGGAAAGTTTTCAAGTGCAGTCACCAACGGGTCGTACGTGTCCGGTAGGGTTTGCAACAGTGAAATGACCAGGGCTACTTCGATCTTCATCCCAGAGGTCTTCAATGCCGGATCAAATCTTCGAAAACCAGCAAATGCGCTCGTATTGAATCACCGTCCCGTAGCTTCAGACGATTTAGCTGCTTCCTCACCAGGTTCTGAGTGCTGATCAATCGCTTCGCCAAAGTGTTTTCAAGCGCATACACATTCCTTTGGCCATTTCCTTCTCGCGGACGATCGCCAGGCATTCTTTAGCAAGAAAACTGGCGAAGACTTGGCATTTCGATCGGATTCCAAAAACTTCACCTTTTCAGCAGCAGCTTTCGGTGCGTCTTCAGTTAGCGTAAAACGCCGACGTTGTCCAAGATATCTTCACACGTACTCCAACTCCAGTGTTGGAATACTGAGCCACCGTTGAATTGTGAGATGCCACACATTGATAAGTGCAGAGCTTGATATAATAACGTGTGTTTTATTAGAAGTTTAGTTCCGGGACGAGGAGATTGGAACTTGTCAAAGAAGCCAAGATTGCTGTGATTGAATTTTAACGATTGCTTGAACTGCTTGAGGCTGCTTTGATGTCAAAATAAAATTCAAATCATGTTATAAAAAACGAAATATTTGATAAGCTATCACACATGATAGTATTGAATTATTTTCGATCTACTGATTTATTAAACCGTATAATAATTACGTTCAAAGAATTTCCGCACAGTACACTGAAGTTTTTTTTTTTTTTTTTTTTTTTTTTTTTTTATATATGATCGCAGCAAGCGCCCGCCGGAGACGGTTTAGTTTTTGATTGCTGTCATTTGTTTTTCTGTTATTTGGACTCCGTGATAATTCATTTTTATTATGTTTATTTTGTGAAAACTGTGTGAGAAATATCAAAGATTAGGCCAATATTTGGAGTGACTTTGGAAAAGGCTGAAAGACAAGCAATGTGCTACGAATAATTGATGTCCACAAGAAGAGAGATTTGGATGATTTTCCGTTCAGAACTCGATCATCCGGACCGAGGAGCCATTTAGATAAGTACTTTTATTTTATTGATGTATAAGGGGGCATGGTTCCACGTCACCAATCTAAGTTAAAAAACACAAACCTTACATAATACACCAAGGGATAACTGAAAAGGGTTCGCAACATTTCTACGCATTGGGGTTTTGAATTTTGCGGGAAACACTAATGCACACAGGAAGTGTACAATAATGTTGCATCGCTCCTCGGGATTGGAGTGGGACGGGGAATTGTTGGTATGTGAGGCTGTAGGAAGGAAAAGGTTAGTAAATGACCGTAAAAATCAGTTACCTCTCGATAAGTTGAGAATTACATCTACCAAAATTCCTGCATAGCTTGAAATTTCTTCTGTTTAGAGCTTGATCCCTCGTTTCACATGTTGACTTAATCTTTCGTTCCGTGGATTGTTTCGTTAGTACGTGAAAGGATTCACGGGTTTTATTTTGAATTTTTCAGCAAAACTTCTTCTTGATGACGTAATATTTCGTCCATTACCGATGCCTACTCTAAAACTGCATTTCCCTTCAAAACTGTGTATCTATCTATGATAGAATTATATAAGCAAAATCGCTTCACCATTAAAGATTTCGATACATATACTGCTTATTCTATGTCCTTGAAACTCATTATCATAATATTCACTGCTAAATCTCAGAAACAAATAAGCTACAGGGACAATTTAGAGTAATAATGTGACGTAAAATTTTATCTTCAATGTTGGAAAAAACCTGTCCGGTAAATCTTTCTTACTGCAATCAAAGATATGCTATAAATTTTCTCTCACCACCCGTTCTTATATTCTTAGACATACTTCTCTTTTCAGTGAGCGAGAAATGGCGCCATAGCCATAAGCCATATTGGGCTAGGACTGTAGTTAATGCTAAAGTCCCAACCATTTGAAGAGAAATGGAGTATCATTTAACCTTCTTAGACAGGATGCTCCCAACGACCGTTTTTAATAAATTTTTGTTCTGTACACCAAACAGGACATTCTGTTTAACTATACTCTCCGACTATTCATTTCACCTTTCCTTTGATATCTACTGCAGACGACGTGGGTTCCCCGTGTCTTCTAAAAGTAGATACCAAATCCTCCCTACCTATTGGTGGGTGAGCGATCGAGGACTGTCTTCGAGGAGATTATTGCGTGAAGAAACGTATCAGACCCTGGTTTCCTTTCATGGTGGCATGCAATGTCTTCAACGAATTATTCCTCATCGTAGCTCCATCCACAAGGTGTGCAAACGTCAATGCTAATGCTAATGCTAATGCGAATGCTAAGGACTACGTTTTTCTGTGATATACTAGGGACACTTCGAAAGTACATAGGATAGGAAGTAAATATAAGGTTTATAACGCTGAAGTATCTTACACTATGATCAATCAGTACCGGGAGCTCGTAATTTAAATGAATAAATCTCTTCCTTCCTTTTTTCATTTTCCTAAATTGGTTCATCTTAAAGGGAACCTTCCCCTGAATTGGACCAAAAAAATCGATTTTGACGATGACAAAAAATGAAAGCCACATATTCTTAGAATAAATGTGTAGAAGGATTTTTTGATACGATGAATATTTATTGAACAGCAGCCTCTCGAACACACCACACGTGCGCTGCGCTTTGCGCTAAAAACTTAGAACGCGTTTTTTCTCGAAAACAGGTTTGTCAATCTAACTTCAAGCCCCGGGCTTGAACTATTAATCCGATTCCCTCGATCAAATAATTGTTTGAAAGGTTATAATTTTTTGTACGGCTTGAACTAAAAATTGGCATTAATAATTAATTATTTATAATTTTTAAACAAGGTTGAAATGAAAAATAAGTAGCGAAAAATTAAACTTTTCAGTTCAAATGATCAAATGATGAGTTTGAATTGTCTAAAATTTAGTTCAAGCCGTAGGAAATGTCATTATCTTTCAGAACTGATAACTAGATTTCTGTCTACTGGTAGATTTCTGTCTACTACAAGAGGCTGCAGGCTTGAAGTTGTCGTCCCATGTTTTGCGTGCAGAGGCTTACGGAAATCGCCATTTTGAATTTTCACACAAAATTTGAACGTGATCAAAGCAGAACTTTTATGTTTACGAATGAACAAGAGAGTGTAATGAAGGAAGATTCAATTGGTGAGATGTATCTGACTAGAACTATATAACGTCAACCTCATTTTTAAATAATACCAAATACGTGCCTGGTTTTAAAAAAAAAAATATATTGTGAATCACTAAATACGCGTCAATCAAGCATTGCACATACGCTTGATTGAAAGTTTCAGTATGTCACTACTGGAGCGGGGCTTATTGTGTACGAAGATAGCTTCGGAATGCTTGCGTTCTTGAAATGGGCTATTGGAGTCGCGGTAGAGCTGTCACCTTCTAATCCCCGGATTTAAGCTTTTTGCAACTGTAAACAGCAAATATGAAACAGTTGCAGGAAGATTCTATCCATAATACCGCTGCCAGACAGTGGGAATTAGATTGTAAACACACACACAGTACACTGAAGTTTTTTTTACGCGGTTTTTTTACGCGGTTTTTTTTTACGCGGTTTTTTTACGCGATCCGCGTAAAAAAAACCGCGTTATTTAAAAAAACAACGTGAAAAAAGTCAACGAAATAAAAATTATATTTCATATTCGTATTGAAAGGTTATGGTCATAAAAATGTATTGGTGGTGGAAAAACATGGTTCCAGTTACATTGGCCACCGGGAATCTGCTACAAATGGATAGAGGTTGTTGATTCAATGTGTGAGCAAAGCAGTCCAGAGTAGTTATAGAGAGTTTTTGTCTTGGGCAAAATTTCTCAGTGTGTCATTGGTCGTCTTTTGACATAATCATATTAGTTCCAAATCATGCCGGAGAGATAGCGCTGCAGTCTATCTTTTCTAAATTAAGCGCTAGAGATTTGCCGTCTTCGGCAAAGTTTCTCAGTATGTCATTCGTCGTCTTTTGACATTATCATATATGTTCCAAATCATTCCACAAAGAGGGCGCTGCAGTCTATCTTTTCTAAACTAAACACTAGAGAATTGCCGTTCTCAGTAAAGTTCTTGAGAATGTAAAATATAGTCACTTGACATTATCAGATTAGTTCCAAATTGCGCCGCCATCTAAATTGCCAAATCGAGCTCTAGGAAGGTGCTGTCTTTAGCAAAGATGTTAATTGTATATAATAAAGGCATTCAAAATAATCACGTTAGATCCAGATCGTACCTCAGAGATGGCGCTGCCATATTTGCGGCATAAATTAGAACTAATATGACATTGTCAAAAGACGACGAATGACATACTGAGAAGTTTGCCACGGACGGTAACTCTCTAGCACTTCATTTGGAAAAGATAATCTGCATCGCCATCTCTACAGTATACATAATGTGGAACTAATATAACAAAGTCAAACGACGACAAACAACATACATACTGAGAAACTTTGCCGAAGACGGCAAATCTCTAGCGCTTAATTTAGAAAAGATAGACTGCAGCACCATCTCTGCGGCATGGTGTGGACCTAATATGATAATGTCAAAAGACGACGAATGACATACTGAGAAACTTTGCCCAAGACGGCAAATCTCTAGCGCTTAATTTAGAAAAGATAGGCTGCAGCGCCATCTCTGCGGCATGATTTGGAACTAATATTATTATGTCAAAAGACGACCAATGACACACTGAGAAATTTTTCCGAAGGCAAAAACTCTCTATAACTACTCTGGACTGCTTTGCTCACACATTGAATTAACAACCTCTATCCATTTGTAGCAGATTCCCGGTGGCCAATGTTACAGAAACCATGTTTTTCCACCACTATGACCATATCCTTTCAATATGAATATGAAATATAATTTTTATTTCCTTGACTTTTTTTACGTCGTTTTCTGAAATAACGCGGTTTTTTTTACGTCGTTTTTTGAAATAACGCGGTTTTTACGCGGTTTTTTTACGCGGTACCATTACCGTCGTAAAAAACTTCAGTG
>JASCZW010021124.1:0-11171 GCA_034211315.2 Aedes japonicus
TGATTTGCTTGGCACCGAAGATCGAAGTAAGCGAAGTTGCGAACAGTCTCCCCGGACAATGATGGCTGCCCCAAACGAAAGAAGTGTATGCAAAAAGCCGGAAGACGGGAAGAGAAGACAGAGCAAAATTGCCTAGTGCGGCGGTGCCGGCGACTTCCTCGTGGCATCAATGCCAATGGATATCTTGTGAATTCAGCTAAGTACCCATTATATTTTTCAAAATCGAACAGTTCAAGCCCCCGTACAGTCTCGAAACGCTTTTTAATGTAAAGCGGCACGCCGTGTAGTATTTTCTGGTTTTCGTCCTTTCGTAACTCGACAGAGCGAGTTTTGGTTGTCCCTTTTCAGTGTTTTTAGTAACTCGACAGAGCGCAGTTCCTCTGGTTAGACCCTTGCACTGAACTGGCAGCCTTGTCGTGCCGCGAGGGCTCAGGGGGGATTCTTCGTCAAGACCCGAAGCTGAGAGTCGGTTCCATTGTGGAGTTTCACATCAGGTGGGTTTTCCACCTGCTGCAAAGGATCGTGTGTCTGGACTGTGTCACACTGAGAATTTTATATTTCACATTGCGTTCCTAGTTCGTGTCTATTGCATGATGTGTTTCGGGTCTCCCGGGCCATCAGATATTGTAGAATGGTTTAGGATTTGAATTTTTTTCTCAAAGCTGTCATATATTGTCTGGGTTTTCTGGTTCTTGGTGGATGCGAGGGATTGTCTGCGGTTGCAGCAGGACAGCGGTCGGCAGTCAAGTAATTTTCAGTATATATTGTAATATCCCTTTACTGTATATATTTTCTTGTTTCACATTGTTTGTTCATTACCATTACCATTGATCTTCATCATCATTATTACAATTTTTGTCATTAATTGTGTTTTTGTGATTTGTGTATTAACGTGGGAAGGGTTTTGGGATTTTTGCCTGGTAGGTGGTATTTACTTTTAGTCGTTGTGTCTTGTGAGTACTATTTTTATTTTGATTCTTTCTTCTCCTCTTGTGATTTGGAAGTGTCTAGTGCTTTCAATACAGGAACGAAATCTATGGTAGGCTTTTGCACTTGTTGATGAGTGTGTTATTAATTTCCGGTTTGCAGATGTCTGAGCTGATCTGATTCATGCCGCGCTGCGTGCCATTTGGCTGGTATCTGGTTTTGCAGTTTAATCTTTGTTGTTGCTCACAGCGCCATTCTATTTGATGGTGTTGTTTTGTTGATTTTGCTTCATAGATGATTTGAGCCTTACTTGCTGTTTTTTTGTGTCCATTTGTCTTTGATTCCCTTTTATTTCATAAAGAAATTGTTTGTGAAGTTAGCCAACAGCTAGATATTGATGGTACCTTTTTCTTGAAACAGTCCAGCACGAAGATGCGGATTTGACGTCGGTCTTACAGACCATCTAAGATTGGGACTGCGAATCAAAACGGTATTGAACTGACTACTGACTTGGTAAGCTCGTTCTATGTTTACTCATTATGTCTAAACGGTTACAAACAATTGAAGCTACTTGCAACCTATTAATAAGTGTATATATGCGTGTATGTGTGAGTGAGTGCAGCAATTTAAGAAATCTGACAAGATCTTTTTCAGTACCCGTTCTTATATCTTTAGACATTCTTCTTTTTCCAGAGAGCGAGTATTGGCGCTATAACCATAAGCCACAGGGAGCTAGGACTATAGTTAATGCTAAAGTCCCAACCGTTTGAAGAGAAATGGAGCATCACTTAACCTTCTTAGACTAGATGCTCCCAACGACCATTTTTTAATACATTATTGTTCTGTACACCAAACAGGGCATTCTGTTCAACTATTCTCTCCGACTATTTATTTTCTTTTTCCTTTGATATCTACTGAAGGCTACGTGGGTTCCCCGTGTCTTCTTAAGGTAGATACCAAATCCTCCCTATCACCAACGATTGCATGGACGTGGCCAGGTGAGCGATTGAGGAGTGTCTTCGTGGAGATTATTGCGTAAAGAAACGTATCAAAAACTGGTTTTCGTTTCATGGTGGCATGCAATGTCTCCAACGAATTATTCCTCATCGTAGCTCCATCCACGAGGTGTGCAAACGTCAATGCTAATGCTAATGCTAATGCTAATGTTCACTTGATTTGCTTGGTACCACTCCATCACAGTTTTAGCATAGTGGCATGATGCCAAATCGGGCCAGAACAAAGGTTTTTCTTTGTGACTTTTGATGAAGGGTAGCAATCGCTTCTGTAGACACCCTTTCTGATAGATCTCCTTGTTGATTGTGCCTGTAGTGATGAAAGATTTACTCTTTTTGCCACACGTTCAAATTGCTTGCCACACAAGTTTTTTTTTTTGGAAAATTTCGATGCCTTCTTCATTCTGAAATGCTCAGCTGTAGCATTTCTGGCCATAGCAGAATATAAAGCCAGCCCTGCAAGCTGCTAGAAACCCTCCAGGACATAAGTTTCATCGTCCATAACAACGCATGAAAACTTCGTCAAATATTCGCAGTACAAACGTTGAGCCCGTGATTGTGTTGCCAAGTTCTGTTTGTCGTTGCGATTTGGAACTGTTTTTACTTCATACGACTTAAGTCCCACCCGTTGTTTTGATTTTTTTACAAAACCAGGCGACATCCCTATTTTACGAGCTACCGTTCGAATGGAGAGATTTGGTTTTTCGTTAATATCCTTTTCACCTTTCGGTCCATGACAGGATCAGTGAGTTCAATGTTTTTGTCACTTCTCGGTTTTTTCTCCACCGTCAAACGGTCCGAAAATGATTTGAGCACATCGTGAACAGTGGATTTAGGCAAATCCAATGTTTTTGAAAGGTCCCATATTGACAAGTCAGGATTTGCCGTACGCCCGTACAAAATTCGCTCGCGCACTTGTTTTTCTTTCGTCGCCATCTTGAATATTAACATGAAATGTAAACATCAATCATAGTTTTTTTCATCATTGGCCCTCAGCTATACCACAGTGAAATTTTTCATTTCTACGTGCAATATTTCAAAAGTTACAATGATTTGAAGGTGTCCGCATTAATGTGGATACAGACCTTACCGTACTGTGGGTTGAAAATACTTGAACATGTTTTTACATAGCCGTACGAGCGCAAAAAGAAAGTCGACGAAGTGAGTCAGTCAATGTTACTTATAACCAGAAGCATTGTTCAGTATGGATTAAAAAGAATTTACATTCCCACGGAAATACAAAAATGCTAAGAGACGAACCAACCAAATGCTGAAAGTCTTTGAAATATAGAAATCCAATCCAATCCACAAAAATGCTAAAGCTCGATTCAAAGTAAATCTGGCCACACGGTTTAATACACTACCACGTCCCTCGTGGTGCGATCATGGGACTTGAGAAAAACAAATTAATTGTGCACAAACATCTAGAGAATCCTTCGTAGTCTGCCTCAAAAATAGCAAAAGTGTTAACTTTCCCAAAAGTCATCGGTGTGTCTTGTAATCAAACGTTACAAGGACACTCTGAGTGTGGATAGAGCACTGCGCATCTATCATAAAGATGGCACTAGCGACAAAAAGCTGAGGAGAAAGGTGTTGAGCTACGTGAAAGGCAACCCAGGTGCCCCCATACGTGATTTGGCAAAGAAATACGATTCCAACTTTTCCACCGTACGTAACATCCTTTCAATAGAAGGATATAAGTTTATTTGTGCCAGTCAACATCCGAATAACTCTTCGAAACAAAATGTAGTGGCCAAAAAGCGAGCACGATTACTATACGAACGATTTTTCACGAAATTTTTATGGATGACGAAACATATGTCAAAATGGATTATAAACAAATCCCCGGGCGAAAGTTTTACCTGACAACTGGTCGTGGGGATGTCTCTTCCAGGTATTAATTTGTTTTAGCTTATAAGTTTGCTCGGAAACTAATGATTTGGCAAGGAATCTGGCTTCGAAGGTTTACATTTTACGGATTTCACCCTTCATTCGGCAACACAAGACTAGCGTTATATTTTGGCCGGATTTAGCCAGCTGCCACTACCCGAATGAGGTACTAGAATGGTATGTAAATATTAATTTTGTCGCCAAAGAGATTAATCCTCCGAATTGCCCTGAGTTCAGACCGATCTAAAAATAGTGGGCAAATGTCAAGCGGAAACTTAGAGGTAATATAGTGACAAATGCACATCAAATACGTTTAGAGTGGAATAAGTTAACCGGTACAGTGCCACCAGCGACTGCGCATATCATGATGGCATCGATCACAAGTAAAGTGCGACAGTTCGTTCGAAACGATGATAGGGTAGGTATCGACTTAAGCACCCCGAGACCCTATTCCAAGCACGGGGTTAACGTTAACCTACAACGCTCATTTTTTGTAGTATGGTGGCAATGCATATGTGGCAAGGTTGCTGGTTTTCTTATTTCTATAAGCTCAACTGTCAAAAATGTTCCTCAGTGTGCCACATATGAAGTATGGAATGAAAATTGAAGTGCCGCAGCAATGAAACTTATTCGTCTAGTGTGTAAGATATCGTGGCTGCCACACTGTTCTAAGCGACTTAGCCTTGGTCATACACCAATAAACCTACTCAATTGTATGCAGTTGTGTTTTTGCTCTACTGAAGGGAATTAAAAATCGTAAAATTTAAATGATAATTTATTAAGGAACGAATAAACTGTGTACAAATGTCTTTTTATTCAGTGCACTATATTTTCTGACAGGGAAATGTCAAGATTTTTGTAGGTAAATGTCAAAATTTCAAGATATAAAAGTTTTATTATATTTTTAACGGCTATAGACTTGTTTTGCTTAAGATTGGTGTTGCATTTTTTAAGTTTTTTAAAGGAAACAATTTTTATTTTTCTAATGGTAATTTTGTAGGCTCCACTCGTTTCATAAAGTCCAATAGCCTACCAGGATCGCTTCGCCGAATTTCAAGGGGCTCTAGTAACCCCTTTCCAAATATTGACATCCTCGGAATGGAAAGTATTCTGCTGGAGAGAAAGTATTCTGCAGTTTGCGTTCCAACTTCTTTCAATTTCATTTAGGTGATACCTTCTTACTAAAGTTTGCATTAAAAATATGTACAAAAATTGCCGATTTTTAATGGGTTTACCTTCACTTGCACTGGCGAAACTACCCATGCAGCATCAATCATAGTAACCCATGAGTCAGCAGAGAAAATGTTGACAGCTCTATCAGTCAAACTCTAACCGTGAAGACAAAAACTGTGAAGCAACTCCGTTCAGCAGTGATGTCTATATCCTCAGTGTGATAGAGACAGATTTTAAATTTTCCAAACACTCTTCCTACCTCACCGAGAGCTCTTCTCAATTGTTTATATTCACCCCCGTGTTTGCATGCGGGTAGCGCATGTGAGTGGAAAAAAATGGTTTTTATTCACACTACACTCGATCGGTCTAGAGTGAGAAGAAGAGCTCTCAAATTCACAGAAGCGAATGCAGTTAAATTCCCTGACGCGTGCGCGCCAGTAAGCTCACTTGTGTGCTTGTGTGGGCTCTTCTGCTATTATACAGCAATGATTGCAAATTCGCTTTGACGCTACATAACAAAGAAAGAAAGAATAATGTTTCATTACGCTTCCTTTTTTTGGACATTTTCTGCAACTCCGACGATGTTTTAACTTTCAATCGCACCAGCGAATCACAGAAAGAGCACTGGTGCGTCCTAGCCCCAGTGTACGCGGCAGTGATCGCAGGCGAGAGCACGTGGGCGAAGACTGATGAGAGCGCGTGAGCGCGATCGTTTAAAAGAGAGTGTGGTTCACTTAATCCAAGCAATCCCATCACAGGCGCACACTTTCACTCTGTCTATTTTTCACTGAATAAAAGAGCACTTTGCTTTATCTGAGGTAAGTTATGGTTGTATCCTCTGTGAAGGTACAAATCTCACGCACCGGCGTAACATTAGTGCGAAATGCCATCTCTTCCGTACAGAAGTGTGCGCGTTCAAAGAACGGCACCCCACCGCGTCAAAAACGGACATCGTGCGGCACTTTGTGGACGGCCAACGACCATGAGCCTCAAGAAGCTCCAAAAGATGCTGAAGAGGTAGACCGAGGGAAAAGTGGCTATATCGCTGCGTGCGCATGGCCGAGAGGTCGACTCAACCGGCCAAACAGTGAAAAAGTACCTGGCGAACATGAACATACATGTCAGGAAGCGGAAGTCGCCTCCACTGGTTTCGAAGCTGCAGGCAATGACGCAGTGGCAGCGGCTGAATCAAATGGTCAACTCGATTTTCCCGGCGAATCGCGGCGTGGCAGTGGTGATGAACGACGAGACCTATCGCACCCTGGATGGCAACGACTGGCAGGGCACTTCGTATCTTACTTCCCTCACGAAGAAAGTGAGCTCCGAGGTGAAGTTCATTTCACACACCAAGATCCCCAAGAAGGTGCTGCTGTAGCTGACAATCAGCGAGAAGGGACTGTCAAAGTCGCTCTTCCTTCGTTCCGGACTGGCCGTGAAGGGTGAAATTTATAGTACGAAATGCCAGCCGGAAGTTGCGTCGTTCATCAAGAAATACCCATAAGGCGAAGACGCGGTGTTCTGGCGCGGATCTAGTGCGGCTAACTACTCGAAGCGATCGTTGGAGGAAGTAGAGCGGCTGAATATTGATGTGGTACCCAAGTCGGCGAACCCGCCCAACGTCCCCCAGCTGCGTCCCATCGAGAACTTCTGGGCCAACCTGAGGCGTAAGATCTACTCCAACAATTTTGTCGCGTAAATTGAGGAGGAATTGATAAATAAAACGAAAAAAGAACTTAAAAACATGCCTTCACGCATGTTTTCGTCAGCCATGGCGAATGTTCAGGTTAACTGCAGGAAGGCCGCTCGCAAGGGCGTAGAGTTTTTTGCAAGTAAGCTTAAATAATTACCTTCCATGGAAAACTTATCAAAAGCAATTATCTGTCTTTTTTTATCACCATCCGAAAAAAAACTCAATTTTTTTAATGCAAACGTTACACCCAGAGCTCGAAAAAATTGACACCCGTCGTGAACGATGAGTAAAAAAAATACTCAGTAGGTACAATTTTCGTTCTCTTCATTTTGTTCTCTCAGTCACGCAATATATTCGTGTTTACTATTTTGCTATGCTCAGTCATTCCGTTGTCCTCGTGTTCCACATAACTTATTCAAACAACAGCAAGAATGTGTCTTATGATGTATCACTGCTTCGTAAAGAAGTCACATATACTCTCACAAAAATTCAAACTTCAATTATCCTAGCTGAACGTTTTCGGTCGCATCTTTTCCGGTCATCCAACGAGGAAGTCTCACGGTACCTTGGCAATGGTTCGATACAAAAAATCACGTTGTGCTTCCAGATCCTTCAACTCTTTAAAATAGCAATTTGTATCAAAATTCATGAAATCACTTCAGAAGAAAGTTTTCAATAGTTATTAGACCATGCGGTCACTTGGCTCCAAAGTGGCCAGTTTAGAGTAGGTTCCCATAAGGTCACGGATGACCAAAAAACTATTTGACTTGATCCCCAGCAATACGAGTACCAAGATTCTTGAGATCTTGTTATGGGGAGCCATAACATATCGACAAAGATTTTTCATTAGGGTCAACTGACAAACGTAAACAATGGTCTTTTTCCGCAAATTTCTCGTCATTGAAAACTCGCCTAATCAATCCACTTCAGTCATTTCGAAAAAAAAAGAGCTCCTCTATCCGATAGAATTGGAGGCTTATATGTGTGACATGTGAAATTTACGGAAGAAGTCATTGTTTACGATTGTCAGTTAAGCCCTAATGAAAAATCTTTGTCGATAATATAACAAAAGTCTTGAGAAAAATTCCAACGCATGCTGTGTCTAAAGCCTTTCATGACCCCATAGGCAAGGATGCCAGATATTTGTTGCAAATGTCTGTGATAAATATTTGAAATGTCTGGGAATGTCTATAAAAGTCTGTAAATTTTTGTTTAGAAAATTAGACTTCTTTCAACGAAAAGACGTAATAAAAGAGCGAAGTATGTCATTTCCGCTATTTGTGTGATTATGTAAACATGTCTGCAACTATTTCTTGAATTGTATGCAGCCTTACACTATTTTTTCATATTTTTAAACTGACACTGAAGCTTGAAGCATTTGCAAAGATGACACAATTTTCTATAGTTATTTTTTCCCTAACGCTTTTTCCAGTTTTTTATTTTAAAATAAAATTTAGTTTTCATTTGATAAATTCAACAGACTTTTTTTTTTGATTCAACAATAACCATTGATGATGTGTACCATATTTTAATATGGTGTCATCATCACTCATGATCATCAATTACATTATGGTCATATGAATGATTTTTATATAGACTGCTTCATCGATTAGTCAATGATTATCTCTTAAATTTCAGGGAAACTCTCTCCTGATCTTCTGCAAGGCTCTTTGCTTTATTCTGGGAAAATTCATTCTGAACTTCAGGCAAAATTCCTCATGAACTTCTTTGCAGTCACTCCTTATTTTCTTCGAAATTCACATTTAAGAACCCAACCTTACCTTCCAGAAACATTTGGTAATTTTTTTCCTAAACATAGTTACTTTCTAAACTTCTGATAAATCCCATCCTGAACTACGGGGAAAGTTTCTGCAAAACTTTGAGAAAGTACTCTCCAGAATTTCTTGGAAAATCTTTCTTAAGTTGTTAGAAGTTTCTTGCTAAACTTCTGAGAAGTTCTTTTCTGAACTGCCGAAATAATCTCTTCTGAACTTCGGGGAAGTTTGTTCCCGAATTGCTGAGAAATTCCTGCTTGAACTACTAGAAAGATTCCCCAATTCTTCTGGAAAGTTTCTTCTTGATTTTATCAAAAGAACCTACCATAACTTCTGTGATTTCATGAACTTCGAGAAGTTCTCATTTTGAAATCCTGGAATGTTCGATTTGGAACTTTAGGGAAGCTCTTTATTAGCACTTCTGTGTAGTTCCAACTAAACTTTTGGTCTCTTCGCAACTTCTGAGAAGTCCTCTTGTGAACTTCTGAGGAGTTTTTTAGTGATTTTTTTGAAAAATTCCTTCTTGACCCTTCAGTGCCCTCTACTGAAATTCGAAGAAGTTTTTTCCTGAGCTTATTCTTTCCAAATTTCTGATTGGTCCTATCCGGAACTGCGAGGAAAATTTTATTCCAAAATTATTGGGAAAATTCCCTTAAATTTGTTCTTGAAATTTTTTCCTGGACTTCTGAGAAGTCCTCTTTTGAACTTTAGGGAAGTTTTCTCCAGAACTTTGGGGAAGTTTGCTCAGGAACCATTGGTAAATTCGTGCTCAAATCAAATTCGTGCTCCTGGAAAGTTTCATTCTTTTCTTTCTAAAGAATTTTGAGAAATCCTTATTCTGTAATGCAGAATGTTCTCCTCTGAGCTGTGGAAAAGCTGCCAAGCACTTCTAGGAAGTTCCAACTAACCTTTCGAAAAGTTTCTTCCAGAACTCTTCCTGAACTTGAGAGAACTTCTTTCCTCAAGTTCTATGACGTTTTTGTTTTTCCTGATTTTGTGAGAAATTATAGGTTGTGCCTTTCCTGGTTAGTTCTCGTCTGAAATTTGGGGAAGTTTTTTTTCTGAACTTCTGGGAAGTTCAATCTTGAAATTCTGGGAAGAACTCCAAAACCTCTGAAAAATTCCATATTTCAGAGAAGTCATCACCTACATTTCGTCCTGAAGCTCTGATAAGTCCTCTCATGATTCCTGGGGGAGCTCTGTCTTGAATTTCTGGTAAGTATGGTCTTGAACTTCGGTAATGAATTTTTGAAGGTTCTTCTTGTATGAACTGCTTGCTCCCAATACTTATGAGAAGTTTCTACTTGACCATAGGGGAAGTTTTTTTTTTCGAGGAAGTCTCTCAATTTCTCAAATATGATTTATATTGTTGTGAGCCTTGATTTTCGTTGTGACTTAATGGCAAAGGACCTATATTACCAACTCTTTGACAGTAATTTTTCGTATGGGTTTGAACACGCGTGGGATTGCTAGTGCATATGTAGGGACTCCATGTAACTCTCTGAAAGGGCCTATACAATACTTATCTCCGGGCCCATTGTGTTTCCAAGTTACCCACCGCTTTCGTTTCTTCAAGGATTTATACTTTAAATGATACCTACGATATTTTAAAATATATCAACAAAGTTCTTACCGTATCTACTATACTGTTCAGATCCTCGTACGTTTTAAATCCGAACTTCAGAAAATACCTTTCCTTGATACTTAAAAAAAATTGACAAATGTCTGTAAAAGTCTGCAACATAAATAAAATGTCTGCTTAATGTCTGCATCGTTAAAAAAGTCTGTAATAAAAATGAAACGTCTGCAAATTTACAGACATGTCTGTGAATATGGCATCCCTGCCCATAGGAACCTTCCCTGAACTGACCACTCCAAAGCCAAGGGATTGGATAGTCTATGGCAAACTTTCTTCAGGAACGATTCCAACAATTTTGACATCCGTAGTTTTTTTTTTAAATCGTACATTTGAAAAACTTGAACACCTCTTCATTTTGTCGAAATAATTTCTCTATTTTGTTTTGTCACTTCCTATTCAGTTGTCAAAATGGCGGCGAAAAAGTTTCAAAACTGCACGCTTATCAAAATCTAAATTATTCCGACGCTGACTTAGCAAAATCGCTTAATTTTGCCAAATCAATCGTAACTAGAAATGAGAAGAAAAATTAGTATTTTTCATTTAATTCCAACTACGTCTGCTTATCTTGACAGATACGCGTATTTCATCTACAATGTGCAGGCTTCTGCGCGTATTCACAATGTGCAGGCTTCTTCAGTGTGTCGTGTGAGCTCCTAGGTCAAGAATTTTTTACGGCTACCGGAAAAGAAAAGGTTCATGATAATTTAAAGCAGAAAAAATGTCAAGATTCCCGAAAAAATACTTGGTTTGGCAGGCGATTTGCATCTGTGGGCTGGTAAGGGAAAGTTTCGTGACAACTGTCACTGTCAACCAAGATATTTATGTAAAGGAATGCTTGCAATGAAGCTTCTCGATCAGACGTCGGATAAATGCGAGGGGCACGCAAGAACATTTGAGTACAGAACACGCTTGTTGAAAGTATTAAAAATACGCATTTAATACGGCTAATTATACTTTGAGTACATCAGAATACCCACAGATAAAAAGAAACATTAAATTTTCATGCGTTTCTTATGCACATAACGCGGAATCGCTAGACTTGGCAAGAAAATAATGGGATATTT
>JASCZW010021125.1:0-11157 GCA_034211315.2 Aedes japonicus
GCAAGCCATCTGCACGTGCGGGAAGCGGAGTGCACCTTTTGTGACCCAGGACACGATGAACGGACAGGTGTACATAAAAGAGTGCCTCCAGAAGCGGCTGCTTCCTCTCCTGAAGGCCCACAACGTCCCAACAATCTTCTGGCTGGATTTGGCCTCATGCCACTACTCCAAGGACGTGCTGAAGTGGTATGCGGACAATAAGGTCAATTTCGTGCCGAAAATGTTCAACACTCCCAACACTCCGGAGCTCCGCCCCATCGAAAAGTACTGGGCGATTATGAAGCAGCACCTTCTTAAACGACCTAAGGTAGTGAAGACAGTCGTGGAACTGAAGAAAGTATGGGTTTACATGCAAAAAACGGTTGATTCACAGGTTGTGCAGAATCTTATGGCCGGGGTTAAGGCCAAGGTGCGGGCATTTGCGTATGGACTGTAAATAAAATACGAGTAAAATGGTAAAATGAAGTTTAATAGTTATTTCTCAATCCCTGAAAATTTGATGGCAATCGGATAAAAACTCGAATTTTGCGAATCAATTTTGTGTGTGGCAATTTCATCGTGGATACTCTTTATCTGTTATCTCTCTTTGATTTCTGTTATTGTTTCTGTTTCTCTCTATATATTTGTTTTTGTAAGATTGCGATTTCAATTTTTCCCCTTATTTGCTCTTAAATTCTTCCAATTATAAAATTTCATTGATGTCATACAAAATCTACCATACAAGTTTGTTCCATCTATTTTTTTTTCGAAAACATACGTTATTCAATTTTTGTGATTCATATTCTGTTGGTCTTTTCTTCCTACTTATATATTATTCAATATATTTGATATAAACATAGTTTTTAAAAATGTTTTTGTTCTCATATCGGTTTTCTCTCTCCTTATTTTCATGTTCTCTTTGTTTTTATTTGCCGTTGAGCTTTGTTAAATATAATTTTCCATTCACTTTTCATTAAATTTTTTTTACGTTTCCTTCCGTCAAATATATTGTTGGATTTTTTTATTTTTATACGTTTCTCATACATTAGTTCGAGTTTTTTTATGTATTGATCTCATTTCTCTTGTTATAAATTTTTGAATGATAAATTTTTTTCAATTTCTCACTTTCATATTTTTCTGGTGCGTTTGTTCCATTTATTCTTTGTTTTCACTGTTCTTTCGTTGTATGACTACGTTTGCGTAATTTTATTATATTATTCCATTTCAATTGCAGCTCTTTTTTTCTTTCTATTTTGCCGATGTGTTCTCTAAAGTGTTGTGTTAAATTTTTCATAAATTTTCAATTTCTTAGTGCATATCATTTATTTGCATTTTTAATTTTTTTTTAATCTGTAAATTTAATTGCTCGCATTTATTCTCTCAATTTGTCATTTTGTTTTTTTTCCATTCCTTACTAATATGCTACCTTTCTTATTATTTTTTTAGGTAAAATTATCAATTTCAATAATGTTGTTTGATTATGTTTGTTGTTTTTACCATTTGTTTTTCTGTTTTTTTTATGATGGTAATATATTTGTGTATATATTTTTTTCAAATTCTTTTATATTATATATTTTGCTGTACAAATTGTAGTCTTTGAAATGTTTTTGCTTACTTTTTTGTAGTTTTATTCTTATTTATGTTTCTATGTCTTTTGATATTCATTCATAAGATAATGAAAATCACACGATCTGAAATTTATAGAATATTTCAATTTTTTGTCTTAAAAATCAAGTGACGCAAAAATAAACGCTGTAGAAAATTACCCATTGGGTATATTCTCTTGCGAATTTGGTTAGAAGTTGTTTAGAGTGTTTTTCGTTGTTGTATTTTTAACGTTGTCAGTTTTTCGAAAATTTGAAAATGGCACACCACCTAGAAAACTCTCAAGTCTCTCATCGGGACATCAGAAAACAACTCGGACTCGTGCAGTCAACGGTGAGTCATGTTATTAAACTTAACTACGAAACTCTGAGCATCAAACGGAAAGAGCAATGCGGACAGTATGGATGTTCTATTGGTGATCAGGATTTAAGCGGAATCCCAATGCTTCGGTAAGGGATGTGGCCAAAAAGTTGAATCTATCCAAGTCTTTCGTTCAGAAAGCCAAAGACCGAGAGGAACTGCATACGAACAAAGTACACAAGGCTCCAAATCGTGACGAATGGTAATATACGGTGGGGAAGTCATGAGCCCGGAACTCATTGTCTAGTCAGAGGGAAAAATGTTCGAATTTAGAAACTTTTCCTGAAAAGTTTCATGAGAACTTTGATAAACTAAGAGTGACCTTCGAATTCCATTGCACGGAATATTTCTAAATGAACTTATGAAAAAAAATAGCGCTAGAATTCATTGAAAGTAAGGGAATTATGTAGTTATGTTGAGACAGCTGCGGAGATGTTTCGGAAGAATAATACCTAGGTTATGTTTTGAGAAAACTGCAAAAAGTTCTGACCTTGAATTTTGATTAACAATAATAGATAAGTTAATTTGAAGTACCATCCACTCAAATGAATCACTCTTGTCTTAGTCCTGGCGCTGCAACTTTGAATTGGGTGTACTCTCCAACCTGATGATGCCCATGAGCCAATCCGAATCAAAAGGAGTAACTGGTTCGAATAAACATAATAAACAAACTAAACTTCAACTTTCATTTCTCAACCCTCAACCGTCGTTGAAATTCCCTTCCGAAGAATTAATCAGCCATGATTTTCCGATAATGACCACCGCCTCCGATCGGTTCTGGTTGCTCAGTGAATTGACGATAAAATGGCCAAATTAATTCCCAACTGAATTCAACCACAACAATACGGCCTTTGTTCGATCGAGCCTCATCGCCACCGAGCCGGGAAACCGGGACTGGAAGAACAATAAATTCCGCACCTCTTGCAGCGCCCGGAGCTTCCACCGTCGGCGATGATGTTTGATTGAAGCATATCGTTGATTTCCTTTTTTTTTTGAACAACTCGGGGTAAAACTTTTCCCATAACTCATAATTATGTTCCGGTTCGGTTTTCTTTCAGGGACTCGAGAAGTCATTCAGGCAAATTAGTGCAAATTGGATTCCTATGTATTTTATATAAGTGGGGAGGGGGTGAATTTATTTGTATAACCAACTCTTGGAGTTCGATGGGGTGGGATAATTTCATTTCACCGGAATCAATGGAGTATTAATTTCATTTTGAGCAAAAAAAGTGTAGCTCATATTTTTGCATCGGTTCAGCTCACAAAAAGCATAAACTCGCGGCTGTTTTACATGCACTATCATCGCAAAACAAATTACGTAAGCATTATGATGTTTGCTATTTACAGAGCATAAACATTTGGTTAGCGCGATAACAAACTTCACCCCTACAATGTAAATTATTGTAGAAGATCGCCACGATATTCAAATGGGAACTAGAACAAATTATCATCCCTTTAGCTACATTAAATTGAACCGCGCACAGGTGTTGATGCTAATGTTCTCGTTGTTGACGTTTGCCACCCATCTCCAATGGAAAACGCCTATTCATAAAATAACGAGAACAGTAATTGAATTCGTTTGTTCCCACGAGCGTGGAGAATGGCGAGCGCGTTTCACCTCTCTTCCTCCATGCCGATTGACTGCCGACGAACCAAAACACGTGTATCGTTGCTTGGGTGGCAGTAATTATCTCGAAACCGTAATTTATGCGTTATCGCACGCATTCGGAGTGCTAATTTCCCACGCTGTTCGTCGAAAGCACAAGGAGGTTTCTTTCGTGAAAAAACTAAACGAAAACCCATTCAAATTGAGGTATATCACAATGTGTATAGTTGTTCTACGTTCTTCGATCCACGTCACTCTCAAATTTCCTTATCGATGACATCGCCAATGCCCTCGCACAGTCCCGGGTACTTTTTGCTGCAGTTGTCCGCACACTTGGAGCACGGCTTTCCCTTCTTGTAGACCGGTTTTCCCAGGACATTGGTGAACGAGTAGTTGCACACGTAGTACACGTAGTTGCGCTTGTTGTCCGGGTTCCAGTACTTGGTCACGGCGCAGCCTACCCGTGTAATTCGATCACTGGCCATCAGAGCAAAGTGGCCGATGTGGACGCTGTGGAAAATCACGCAAAAGGATGGACATTAGAATGAAAAAGTCATTAGCTTGCTTCTGTGGGATGTTCCATGGAGAATGGGGCAATGATTTATGTGTTTCAATTTGATGAGAAAAGAATTATAAAAGGGGCAATGCAGTGAAAAGTTGACCAGGTCTACACGCTATTTTGAGACAACCCAGCGACTTAGTAGATTGCACTCAAGCAGAATTTAGTTGTCAAAAAATAAATAAAATGGTTTTCCTTGGATGTGGTATCTACTTAGACTACGAAGGATTGATTCGATCTTCCGTTAGTTCGTAATGACACTATCAGAAGCTGTGAACATGTGATTCTTGAGTAGTGAGTAAAATATTTAGTTTCGTCAATAAATCAATTTTCTTTCATTTATAACTTTTTTAAATTCATGACACATTTTGTCGCCATAAACCTCAGGAATCAAAACCGCTCGGGTTATCAAATTTTGGGAAGAGGACATCTCTTAACGTCCAAGAACTTTTGACGCATTGGAAGATAGTAACAGTTCACATTCTCAATATACATCAATATGCATTTAAAAACAATTTTTATTTCCGATTGCACTCCTAGCGCTTTGCATGGAGATGAGAAATTATCTGCTGCTGCAAACTTCATCAAAGATCGTTACTTCCGCGCTGGGAAGAATACAAAAAATAACAATCAAAGCGATTGCATAGTTCAGTTTATTGGATGTTCGTGGCACCTTCATAGGCGTAGCCAGGATTTCAAATAGGGAGGGGCAAGATATTTTTTAGAGAGAGAGAGAGAGAGAGAGAGAGAGAATTACACCGTCTTCAACCACACTGAATAAATAACATTATACCAACAATCAATATGCAACTAGCGATTTGAAATTGGTTCACTGTTGTAGAACCCCTTGGAGCTAGCACCTTGCTGTACATATTTGCGCCTTTATTTTGATTTGCTGTGTTGTTTTGACAGAATATTTGAGGGTGTGTTCGTGTGAGCTCATTATTAGGAGCGCATTATTAAGCTTGGGACCGAGCTTGGGACCGATGTGCTAGTACTGACTGAGCCAAGAAAAAAAAAATCGCATTTGTTCGGGAGCTACTGGTCTTCGAGTTAGTCTATGATTATACTGTAGTATTAAGAGAGATCATCTTAATAAATGTATTTGAACATAGTTTTCGTTTTGCCTTCATTGGTAAACAAAAATGAAAGAAATATTTTATATCCACTATTAAAACCTAAGACATTGGCGCGCCTTATTACCCTATTAAACAAAGGTGACGTTTCCAAGACAACGAAAAACAAATAAACAGAACAGGAAAAACTATAATGACAAACTGTTCTCCATTCAATGTTTCCCCTTCACTGTTTTTGATTGGCCGAATGGTTTCAGCATTCAGCTATAAAGGCAACCCCATTCTCTTGGTGAAGTCATTCATTCAGTTCAAATAAGCGACACGTACTGGACTGACACGTAGAGGACTGAAACAGGCGTTAGTTCTTGAGGCCTGCTTCTTTTGGTGTGGCGCTAGTGACGATTTGAACATTTTAAGCTCGGTTCACAGTGGATTATAATTCCTTATAATATTTCTTCTATCAACCTACTAGTATCAGTTATGTAGATAAAACATTATTATACCTGGCTGATAAACAATGAAAAAATACTATCGTTGTGAAAATCACTGCATTAATTACAACACGGAAGACTATTCTCGAATCAAATTAACGAAAATTACGCCAACTTCCACCGCGTATATTGTGATTGCTGCTTACAGCCTTCAAGAAAACCGAGCTGTCAAATTAGCACCACACGCAGCACCAAATTTTCGGCTTCACGATTGTTGTTCGTGGATGACAGTCCCTTCAGTCCTGAGGTACGGACGTGTTTTTCGATCCCTCGCAATAAAAGTTTTTCCCCGTGTTTCCTCCTCTCCCGCTTTCTCGCAATTGCGTGTCCGGCTCGCAATTTATCACCTGCGCTTGCTCATCTTTTGATGGTGGCAAGGCAAAAGCAAGTGCTGCAAAGTTCACCAAGTTTTTTCGCTCGACCTGTTGCCGTGGCAATGGGTCGAGAAAATCAACACGTGGTGACATCCACGCCAGTGGCATCCGCTCCTGACGCCATACCGAAACCGAGCAGCTCCAAGCGGCTGCGCCAAGACGACGCCGATCCAGCGGACCCTAACGCTCGACTATTAGCGAGCAACAAATTTTCCGTGCTCCCGGTACAGGAGGTGCCAAAGAAGGTAAAAGTTCCCCCCGCTCTTCACCACTTCAAAGGACATCGCTGCTCTCAGGGCTGAGCTTGCAGCAATCAAAATTCAACCGCTTTTCAAGCTGTGCAGTACCGGCACAAAGATCATGTGCTCGACGGAGGCTGAGTACCGTGCTGTTGGTGCTCACCTGGTCATCAAGAAACATGAGTTTTACACTCACGACTCACCAGAACACAAGCCGCTGAAGATGATTCTGCGTGGCCTTCCGGAATTCACTCCGGAGGCAATAATTTCTGAGCTGCAAGCGGCGGCTCTGAAACCAGTGAAGGTGTTCCCGATCAGACGTCAACAACAGGGAAATCATCGGGACCAACTCTATCTGGTCCATCTGGAGAAGGGACCTGTTGAAAATACGGGCCCTTTTCAACGTGATTGTCGAGTGGGACCGGTATCGCCCAAGAAAGCACGACGTGACGCAGTGTGGAAACTGCCTTGTGTTCGGCCACGGAACTCGAAACTGCCACATGAAACCGCAGTGTGGTAAGTGTGCTGGAACACACGCCACCAAAGATTGTGCCCCGATGGACAAAGGAGCCCCTCCAAAATGCGCCAACTGTGGCGATAATCATGAAGGCAGCAATCGAACCTCTCCCAAATGTGCGGAGTTTCTGGCGATCCCCAAGCAGGCGTCCACCAAGTCCCGGCCTGGGCAACGCCGCCCGCCACCTCGAATAGATGAAGAAAATTTACCGTCGCTTCGGTACCAGGTGTCAAACCTACCGCCGATCCCATTAAATCACTGCCATGCAAACCGCCCGTCAGCTTCGGTTCATCATCGATTCGCGGCAGCCGCCGCCGCTTCCACGCCGGCTTCTCCTTCAGGCTGGGACAATCCGGGTTGCAGCACCTCCACGCAACCACCGGGCGATGGACAGCTCTATGACTCAGAGCAAATGGTCGAGTTCGTCCAAGAGCTCTGCCGCCAACAACGTTCCTGCCGCTCGAAAGAGGAACAGCTCAAAGCAACCATATTCGTCACGATGAGATTTATTTTCGAATGTGGACCATAATCGCACAATAAACATCGTAAATTGGAATGCTTGTTTCATTTGGAACAAAACAATCGAACTCGGTGACTTCCTAAATAGGAAGGCCATCGACATCGGCATCGTCACCGAGACACATCTCAAGCCGGAACTCACCGTTTTCATCCCAGGATACCGGATTGTGCGACTTGATCGTAGCGGCTCTAGTGGAGGAGACGCGATCGCCCTGCGCTACACCATCGGAGTCGAGGTAGAAACTGCCGTCACCATCATCGCGGCCTATTGTCCAAAGCAAGCCAGCACCGCCAATGGAACAAAAACGGTGCTACGAAACGACATCCGAAAACTAACTCGCAGATAAGAGAAGTTTATCATCGCCGGTGACCTAAATGCAAAACACGAAACCTGGGGGAATCCCCGGCGCAACCGAAATGGCATTATTCTACAGGAAGACCTGCGCCCGGCCACTATCCACTATGGGGTTGGAGATCTTAGCTGACAAATTGTTGACTTATATCAAAGGCTCGAAGAACGTGAAGGCCCTAGGTTTCGATAACATCATGAACTTGGAGCTCAAACAAATGAGCCCCCAGTTCTATAACAATCTGGCGATGGTTTTCAACCAATCCCTCCGACTTGGCTACTTCCCCTCATGTTGGAAGTCAGCGAAAGCCATCCTCATCCAGGAACCTGGGAAAGATCCTTCATGTTCCAAGAGCTATAGGCCCATCAGCCTTCTCTCAGGAGTATCCGAGCTGTTTGAGAAAGCGATCCACCGTCGGCTTCTTTCATCTGCCGACGAGCTTAACATCTTGCTCAACGAACGACGTGGTCGGTCGACAATTCACCAACTTAACCGAGTCATTAACATCCTCAGACGGAACAAGTCTGTTTCGAAATCATCTGCCATGGCACTTCTTGACATCGAGAAGGCCTTTGATAACGTGTGGCATGATGGCTTGGTGTACAAGCTCAAGCGATACAATCCGCCCATCTTTCTGGTGAAGATAATTAATAAATAATCTGTCTTCTTGCTCCGTTTCTGTAGAGTCATAATGTATTCGTTAGATCAGCGGCGCCAGCTCGATTGTTTCCTCTTTTGTAATAGCTGGTACCTTGGCAATCCATCAAAAAGAGTTCAGTGATTGACGTTAAATCACGACCAATTAGAAAAATGTCCAGCCTTAAGACATCGTAATCAAACGGATTGTCAGTCATCGGAATTGTGGTCTTCAATTTGAATCAAGACAGTGTTGAACTCTTGTAAGCTTCCGAGAAAAACTTGTAAAAATGCAGCTTAATGCTCTTAAAGCATTAAAGTTCCAATCAATTCGTCGCTCTTGGCAGAACTCAGATAATCGATCCTTAAGCAGGTGGGAGTTGAGGGGCTCGCGTAAAACTGCCAGTTCCTTATACGCTCCAGTGAAATTTATACCGTTGTCGGTGAATAAAAGTTAGTTGAGTAGTCGAAACAGTTAGTTGAGTAAAAGTTAAAAGTGTTATGGTTAACAATCCGTCAAGTAGTTGTCGAGATAGCTCCCCAGCCAGAAGTACTTCGACAAAAAAAATATGGGTGTGGTCGTAGTGAAACCAGGCCAGTGTCAGTGGTGAGTCGCGAAACAGTTATGAACCGACAATTAAACCGTGTCCCGTGTGATAAAATCGTTCAAAAAGACCCAGCCGACCCAACGGCGAGCTGGCAGTGGAAGAAAAGCGAAGACGACCGACCCCGTGAACGGAATGAAGATGAGGGATTACTTCAAGTGCTATCCGAACCATTCGATTCGGGACGTGGCCAACTAGGTCAATTCTTCCGTCTGGTTTCGTCCAGCAGACAATCAAGTGGGTCGGACTTCATGTCTCCATGGTAAGGAAGGCGGCTACCCGAACCGATAAATAGAATACGGTGGCCAAATTCCGCGCCAGAAAGCTGTACCGCGAGTGGTTGGTGCAGCCGAAATTCATCGCAATGGACGACGAGATAAACATGAAAGCAAACGCCAAACAGATCTCTGGCCTGGTGTTTGTCGTCGGCAAGTCCCGCTTGAATGTTCCGGAGGAGTTCCGGAAGAAGAAGGTCGACAAATTTGCCAAGACCACCGACTACTGCTGTAGATTTGCTCATCAGATATTCCTTAGATGTACTACGAAATTGCCTCTCACAAGGAACACGACTTTTGGTATCAAGTTGTACGGGCTGAGCTCAACTCCATGGGTCCAGGTGTAAAGCTCTTGAAGTCCTAATGGGTGTTCTGGCTGAAGGAGGCTGATCGTCGTCTTCATTACAAGGCGCGAAGACCAAGCCGGACTAGGTGAGCAAGCTTAAAATATAAAAACATGGACTGAGAACTCCACGGTGCTGGAACAATCAGTTCAACGAAACGTTGCTAAAATTGGGCTTTTCTTCAAGAAGGACTTTTTAATGATTTTAGCGATTTTTTCTATGATTAGCCTGCTGGTAATGGATCCACTCATGCACCAATGTATAGTAAAATTGCAACAGTTATGGTGAAAACTCCGGTGAAAACAGTCAAGTAGCTACATACGATGTTTTGTTAGTACTGCCAGTTCAACCCTGGAGCGAAAAACTTGGACATTGTGAGGCACACCATTATAGCCGATTCGTCATCTACAACATCTTCTCCCTTCTGAAGAAACTCTACTAGCACACTTGTTGCCATTCGGTTGAGATAACATAAATATAACTTGCTAAGTCATAATCAAGTTACTACAACTAATTATGACCTAAGTGTGCTACTTAAGAAGGCGAGAGCGTCGAAAGGAAGTTTTGTTCCGAAGTCAAGGTTCCTCAGCGTTCAGCGCCTCAAGTTGAGAGGTTCGTGTAATAGGACAAACAGTGAGATTGTTATGCGGAAGCGTCAGTCGACGCCTGCCATGTCTGAGCAGCAGGCTGGCAGGCAGCTCAGAAGGAGCGCTGGTTAAAAACATCTTTCCGACGAAGCACGGCATCTTAGTCATAATCGATGACGAGTCCTACTTGATGCAGGATGGCACCGACTGGCAGGAGACTGGGTACTTTACGTTGACCAAAAAGGAGGTAAGTTGTTCAACAATTTTAGCACTTGTTTAGCTTATAAACCTAAGTTAGATTGAAAAAGCCGAATTAATCCACCGATGGTGAGGGTGAGCCCTTCTCACACTTCACCAGATAATCCATATATTCAGTGTATGAAATGAACTATCAGACAATCCTAACCGTCAATTTTGATTATCGATATGGATTCAAGATACTAATCAAGTACAAAGTTCTTGAATATCCTACTCTAATTCTATAGAGTCATACATCAAATTCGTTTATGAACCTAGGTTTGAAGTAGTCCCAACCTGCGATACCCGAACTAAGTGTCAGTGTTAACCCCAATCCGATACGAGTGAAAAATAAAACCAAACACACTGACCTTTAACACACAACAAGCCGACCCAATTTCGATACCCAATCCAGTTTGGAACTGGATCAAAAACTAATTCGCTAATAGTGCCTAATGTGCATCTTGTCCGCTGTATGGCGCATCTGATGTGGCTTACAACGCACCAGATGCGACACAGTACACAGAAAAAATAATTAATTCTAACAAGCGCGTAAAACTTCCCCTCGTTTAATTCCAAGACAAACCAGGCGTAAACACGAAATTGATTAATTCGCAGAGCCATCAACTGGACAGCGTACAACGAAAATGGTTTAGTTTTGTATTACAACCGTTTTAAAATGCATAACATATTCACTTCCGCCAAATGTATCACTCCATTTATGTTCATTAGAAAATGCAGAAATATTAAATGATCATATTATTTGTAAATACATATTGTACATCGATTGGTGCGAGT
>JASCZW010021126.1:0-11155 GCA_034211315.2 Aedes japonicus
CACTCAAAATCCCATGGAACTTCAAGTCGATATTGACGGATAACGATTTTTTTTTTAAATTTAAAACTTTTCAGGATGGGTTTTGGAATATTTCCAACCATAATTTACAATACAAATTTGCAAATTTCTATTTTTTTTACGTAAGACTACGTTTCTCCTTTCTATACCGGGTGTATTTTCAAAATTTTGAAAAATGAGAGCGTTATGCAAAAGTAAAAGGTTTTTGAACACTAATAACTCTCGTCCGACTAAGCAGAATAGCTTCATTTGAACACCATTTGATCACAAAAGCTTAACATTTCAATTGAGTGCAATTTGTAAAAGTAGTTCAATTTTTAACTTAAAAATGATCTACTTTTGCTCCCATACAATTTTGCATTTGAACAGGTTGGAAATATGGTTTTCCTTTTCCGGGTCTTCAAAAACGGGTAACGGATGGTTCAAATTGTCTTTTCCTTTTTTTGCATTAGGTATTATTGTTTAATACAGCAATAGCCACACCCCTCAGCTGCAAAATTATTTTGCTCTGTTGTCGGTGTCGGATTGTTTCGTCAGGATTGCGCGTCGGGCTCGCAAATTATCGCCTGCGTTTGCTCACCAACAAACCAGAAGGAAGCGCTGCAAAATTTTACAAGTGACATCCGCGTAGGTGGCAACCGGGAACCTCTCAGCGGAAAACGATGTTTGTGACAACTAGACCCATGTGACGAATGTGCAGTATGTAGAAAATTTCATGATAATGGAACGGGTCAAAGTAAAATAATGAAAAGGATTTAATATTAACCAACTTGATGTATGCATAAATTAGTTATAATAAGATATTAGTTATGATATTTTTTCAAAATAAAAAATAAAACATTGAAACACTTTTTTCAAATTTTTGCTAGGCATATCTGTCAAAAGATAAGCTCGTAGTAGAATTTACAGGAATTTGCTTTTACTACCGAAAATTTGAAAAAAAGTGTTCCAGTGTTTTATTTTTTAATTTTAATAAGTTATCAAATGAGGTGTTAATTTTGAATTCTCCTAGTTTCCCAATCACAATCGTTCTACTAATACGCTCAAACAAGTTTATTTTTTAAATAGAGTTTTAAAAAAAAAAGTGAAAGTGTTATGATATGAATAAATTAGATGATACTATAATTACTACACACCAACACGGTCCTACGTGAACATCGCGGTTATATCCCTATATAACCCACTTCTATTTTTTTTTTGAATCGACACTGCCTACTACTGTATGTAGCATGCTTTGGTGCTCATTGCTGAAGTCTGTGTTAGGGAAATACTGTGCTATTAGAAATATATTTTTTCTGGAATGATCAATAGCTTAGATTATTGATTATCGTTGGATGACTATTTTTGGAAATTGATTTGATAGATTTCCAATAGATTTCTCAAAAACCTATCGAAAATAATTGAGTTATCAGCGTTAAAAGCGTTTCAATTATACGTGTCGGTCGTCATTTTTCAAACTTCCACGTGATACCCTACTCTTGCCGAAAGCCGCAGTCTGCTTCAAACTACATACAGTGCGATGCATTCGTTTAGCCGCACCAGGGTTTTTCTATGTTTTGAAATCAAATGAATGTTAAATCGTTTCATTTTTCTATCTCCGAGCTATAAAAAGTTACATGATTTCTTCAAAAATAGTTTCTCTTATGTAGTTAAAATTAGAAAATTATAATAACAAAGGGTTGCATTGGTTTAGCCGCACTTCAAGTCCTCTTCAGTAAAATCCAAGGGTTTGCAGATTATTGTTGATTCAGTTCTTGATAGCATCTCCTTTGTTCTTGATGACTTCAAAGATTCTCTTGGGCATTGAAGAAACCAGCGTCTTGATAGTTTCTTGGTCGATTTGTTCCCAGCACTCCTTGATGCATGCCTTCAACTCATTCACGGTGTTGAATTGGCGTCCATTTGCGTAAACCTTCGCTGCCAGAATACCCCAAAGGTTCTCGATAGGGTTGCAATCTAGACTACATGCTGGCCATTCAAGAACGGTGAATCAAACCATGCCCTGGTTTGTCGTGACACATAGATTGAAGCATTATCTTGCTGAGAGGTAACCTCTTCGTCAAACGATCTTCCAAAAACGGCACCAATACTTCTTCCAAGAGGTCGCGTTCATTTTTGTGGAGATTCAGCAGATGGGTAATTTGGAATCATAGGAAAATCCACCCAATACAATTACAGTTCCTTCTCCAAAATTTCTCTTGGAACGGGTTACTCCTTTATCCCTTAAATCGTGCCAATAATGACTGTAGCAGTCTGGGCCGTCGAGGTTAAACTTTTTCTCATCAGAAAATATGACCTGGCGCCATTGGTCAGTCCAGGACATATGATTCTGTGGGAACTGTAGTCGGTTTGCTTTGTGCTTTGGCGTAAGTCTGGGTTGAGGCTTTGGTTTTGTCCATTTAATGTTCGAACACACATTAAGAACGCGGCTAACGGTAGCTTGGTAGCTTCCTCTCGGATTCGTCCTTTTTGCCGAGCTGTTGGTTTCGAATTTCCCTTTGTTCGCATCTTAATCCTATACTTCTGCGGATTTTTTCGATAATTCCGAACAACCTTTTCGGATCTATTGATTTCCGGGCAATCTCACGATTACTGAGACCACTATTCGCCAGAACTCGGATTTGGCCTTTCTGCATCTCGTTCAAGCGTTTTTTCTTTCCCATACCTAGACAAATTAACTTCATAAATAAAATAATAAAATAATAATAAAAAACAACAACAACAACTTCATTGCGAAATACTACACAGTACACAACGAAAATACTTACTGAAGTGCAGAAACAGCATAAATTATTGAGCAAACTTAAGTTATTTCAAAGAAAATATCGATAAAGGTGACTGCGTCTAAACGTTTGCAGCGCAACGGAAGCAGGAAATATGGCGATAAGCCTTCTACGACAAGTAAACAACGCTAGAAAGCTGTTATTAGTGTGTGTAAGCAAGGCAAGGGATCTCACTACTACATGCATATTGTATTTCATTTGTTGCACTGAAATAAAAAGATCACGGCAAAATTTTACAAATGCGGCTAAACGATTCCAACGCACTGTATTTGAACAGCCGATCAAGAGAGCTACAAATAATTCCCACTCCGACTCAATCCCTCATCAAGCCACAATCATCGTGATACAGAATCAATTTGTGGTTTCCGGATGGAAACCATCAGCTTACGTAACCGGCCCGCGATGTGGGATTTTATCCACCATAACCAAACTTTAAACGCCCAACACACATCTATTGATTGGCGATGACCTTTGCCTATTTGCTGACGGATACTTGCTGGTCGACCACGACGAGATGAAACCGATCTCACCATCTCGCTCCGTGTGGTGACCTACAGTGCAACACATGTCTGACATTTGATACGGTTTCTACACAATACCGGTCCTCCGGACCAGAACATGACCGCGGGGACACGTCCGTGTCATGGATGCTGTTGCTTGTCACCCCGTTTACTACAAAAGGCCGTATAGTTTTTCTTTTTACGCCGTTTCACAAACTATACAACAACGACAACCTCAACGATGACGATGACGACGACGACGACGTAGTAAAAAAAATAGCTTTTTAGCCAACATCAACAATAAAGTGCCTGGCCGTGTCCCCCTCGGGAGTTGAGGGCTCGGTGTGCGGTTGGAATAAATTTTGCACTGAGCGGTGGTCGGGGTGGGTGTGGCATGGGCACGGGTACGTGCCGGGAACGTGAACAACAACAATAACACATTTAGCGCTTATAAACATGCTAATTTACATACGTCCGACAAGAAGCCACAGAAGCAGAATTACGAGCCGAGTCGAGCCGAGTCGAGTCAAACCGAGCCCGGGCCGAGAAAGCGGGATTTTCTCCCCCTGCCTGGCCATGAATATGCTAAATATGTTGCCTGTTTGGTGATGTTGATGTGGGAGATTGTGATTTGTTTTTTTTTTCTCTCTCGAGCTCCATGCTTTTGTGCCGTTTTCTCACATCTTTGTTCGCAAACTTTTTCTGATGAAGATTAAGGCTAGGTGAAGAATAATGATGAACTGTTCGAATAAGGATTTGCTCCGTTGATGGCTCCGTAGGAAGGCCATTTATCTGGCTTGCCAAACTTTAATTGCGCTAGTTTATAATTCCTTGAGGCGAAGAGGAATCCCCAATAACCCATCGGCACCCCAGTCTCGTCAGTACCTTCGTTTGCATATTTAATTAAAAACACTTCTTCTTAAGTGAGCACACACTTGGAAATCAAATCAATTGAATTTGCAGCAAAGTAGTTCTCGATTCTCGCATCGATTATCGCCTGCCAACAATCTTTGATCCTTGAACGGATTCCAATCCAATTCGAGGAATAGAGTCATAAAGTTCCTCTCCACCACTGCCTTCAGCGGCGGCACCCGGACTAGACGAGTCTGTCAACAGAGTCAGAGTCTCCGACAACCGACACACACTGACGGAATAGAAAGGTAGTTTCCAAGAGCAATCGAATGAGATATGCGGGGACTGAATTTCAATTAGACGCAATTAAATTCCAAACCCTGGCTATGAAACGTTCGATTAATTTGCTTAATCTGATAATTAATCATCTCGACACTCTGCCTGCCTCACTCTTCATCTACCTATCCGTTTTGCCATGTGGGGAGGCATTGAGTCTGAAGCGAACGAATCGAGAGACTCACTTGATGTGTAGTGAGAAGGTGTGTCTTTACCGAGTATCGTTTTGCTGCGACATGGTTGTTGAGGGTGGTTTGAAGTACAGTGCCTTCTCGTTTTTCCTTACATTCTTGTATGAATCATCAAACGATAAGTTCGATTTGTACGCCCTCTGTGGGTTATCGGGCTTTAAAAAACTAAGACAATTCTACGTAATGCCAAAATTCAGAAGATGCTGTAAATGGAAATGTGGTGTTGACCGCAGCACTTGCGTATTGATGGTGGTTTGGAGTTTGCAAATCTTAGCTCGAACCTTTGAGGACTCAAAATGAATAAATTTTTTGCGGTTGTGTCTGTGGCAGCCTTTGAATGTCAGCTTTAAGCCGTAAGGTTGAGTTATGCGTAAATTGACCCCTGAAGTTCAGGAATTTCTCGGGTTGGAAAATTCCTTGACTGTACTGGGAATTGAGTTGATTGTGCTTAACTAGAGTTTTAAAAAAATACTACAACCATCAACATTCAATCGCTGCTTAATACATTTTAAATACTAAATTAAGTTCAGGTTACCTATACAATTACCATACTTCAACAATAAACTCTATTTTCAATCATGAATCCTATTGTGCATGTGAATTAAACATTTATTATCTTAACATCTTGTTCCATGTAACAAAAATGTAAATGTCAATCCCTGCCAACTGATATATTTCAGTTTAGGAAATAAAGAACCTCCAAAACTTTGGTTGGGTAGAATAATACCCTGATTATACCCACGAATTGATAAACAAATATGGACTTTATGTATAATGTATGATATGTAAAGACTGTATTCGATGAAATTTGGACACACGCAATTGTTCGTATCTTTTAGCGTGTGGGTAAAAAATATTGAAATTTCAACTCTTAGAAACTCAGGGAACTTATCAGAAGCTCGGTATACTTTTTTGACTTAGACTTTCCCGAGGTTTAGCTATTCTTCCTGATGTCAAAGGAACATACCATAAAATCAGGGAACTTTCAGACAACTTTCCTGAAATTCAGATTATTTCCTAGAAATTCAGGGAATTGTCCACAAATTCAGGGAGCTTACCACGAGTTCAGGGAAGTTTCCAAAAGTAAAGGGTTCTTCACAGAAGTTCAGGTAACTGTATGTGTGTATGTGTATGTATGGTAGCCACCATCCCCTCTAGCCCTTGGCTTGGATGCAGCTCCACTTAACAGCAAGATCAAATTGGGCCACCGATCTGAATTCGCACTATCGCTGTATGAAGGGCCAAAAACGGAGGGGTGGACCCGTAAGCAGAGACACTTACACGAAATCCACAGGAATTAAGAATCTCCTTCAACGATAGTGATCCAACAAATCGAATAACACTACTCCATAACACTCATTAAGCTTTCTACAGGATGGCTTGTTGAGCAGGGGCGCGTCACTCTCCCTGAAACTGTTGGAGTAGAACTCGCAGCACCACACTCGAATCGGTAGGATAAGAAATGATACTGTTTGTTCCCTCCTAGACTCAGGCAGTCAATCAAACCATCGTCCAGTTTCAGCTTGAATGATACCCTGATGCTCCTCCCAACCCAGTATTTATTATATTTATATAAATATAGATGTAATGTAATAATAATATGTTATATATGATTATATAGTAGAGCAAAAATTATGTAAGGATATTTAGTTAAATTATGTAATAGTTGGAGTTCACGAGCCTATGATAACCATGTACAAACTAAATTAATTAACCTGCTGAAATAATAATATTAAGGCAGTAATAATAATATGCAGCTTCGTACCACTTTGTATCACTGATGGGTGACTGTATCTCTGGAATGTGAAGGTCATCTTATTATTCATTGAGGTATAAATATCAATAAGCATTCAATTGTATATAAAACCATAATATTATATTATTACGTATTTAATCATGACATATAGATATATAACCTTCTGGAATGAAGAGCATTTATTAATTTTGATTATTATTTGATATAATGTAATAAAATAATTATACCGGCCGGATCACCAAACTGAAGCAATTAAAATTTTATTGATTATTTTATTACTTCTTCCATAATATTATATTTATGATATGCAATTAATAATGATGAACAGCTGTGTTCCTCTGAACCGCTCAAATAGTAGTTGATGATCGTGTACTGAAATGTTAAGGTCATATTACGCCATTTAATGGAAAATATAATGAAGGAATTAAAGGTTGAGTAGTCGAGAGAGTCGTCAATATTTCTATTAATGAAAATATGCTAGAGCTTGTAAAAAACATGCATCATATAATAACACATACTAGTATCTACACATCTATATATACATCCATTGCTACTTTCGAGAAGGCCACTCCGACGGTGCTAGATACAGCTGAAAAATTGATCCCCATTCTTACTGCTGCTTCTACCAGAAGATGATCATCCTATAACGCAAGACCTCCTCTCCTAAACTATATGGTACCTGAGAGAATTTACATTCCTGGCGTAATACATGTAATGAAATATACAGAATTAAGCTATGAATAAACAATGTCCTATAAGATAAAATATATAGTGAGGGTATATTGTAATATGAATTGAAAATTACAGCCCGAAAAAGAAGGACAGATATCTGCTCAAAAAATTAGTCATTCCGGAAAATAGCTTCTGGGAAATGGATCCTTAAGGGTGCCTGGCCCCCTAGGCACCCTCAGTAGTTACGCCAATGTCCGTAAGACAGGGCTGGTAGCGGATTTATGGATAAATAATAGTGACTTTAGTGACTAAAATAATAAAAATAGTGACCAAATAGTGACCAAAATGTGACCAAATAGTTTCTTAGTAAACAACTGGTTCCAATACTATGTACTCAAGGTCAACATCTAGCATTTTAACAATTTTCATTCCTCAATAAGAAGATCATAGTTGACCTGAATCGAAAGTAACTTGGTGATTTTCATAACATACTTGGAGCTTTCACTGCATGTAACGGATGGTGATGACCTAGAACATCCTGAATAATAAGAAGTTTAGGAAGAAAAAATAAATGCCTTATTAAAAGTGTAAGGCGTTGTTCTAAAATGTTATCATATGCATACGTATTATTAAATTCTCGTTGATAAATGTTATATATTTTTGTACCTAGGTTTTAGGTTCTAGGTCTTCCAAAATGTACTTGAGTTCAAAAGTTCAGATCTACATTAGCTTTAGGGCTATATAGGGATATAGATTTGTATTCAAACATATTGAATGAACTTTTGGAAGGTCAACCGTCATTATTTGATAGCTTTATGATCTTCTAGGCCATACAAACTGTCCTTGAGTTCAGAACTTAAGATCTACAGTAGTAACTACAGTTTTTGACTATACAAAGTTACGCTACGTATTCAACCATATTCAGTAGATATTTTCGAACGTGAAAAACATCATGAGATAAACGGGGATGATGTAGGTCATCCAAACTGTCCTTGAGTTCATATCATATGATCTATAGTTGTAACAGTAAATGTTTAGAGTGTGCAAATACGTATTTAACAATAATTATTGAATAGCGTGGTAGGCTAGAATACATAATGCGACAACCTAAAGGGCGATACGGTCAAAATTTGGTCAATATCAACTTGACGTATTTCTTTCAATTTTGCATTTAAAAACCTGAACACCCCTCATTTTGAAGGTGTATGTGTGTAGAATGTTGCTCCTATTTTGATTTTGGAATTCACTTTTCAGTTGTCAAAATGCCGTCCAAGCAAGAAGAGCAGCGTATCAAAATTTTGCTCGCGCATCGCGAAAATCCGAGCTACTCGCACGCAAAGTTGGCAAAATCGCTAAAAGTTGCCAAATCAACCGTTACAAATGTAATTAAAGTGTTTGGGGAACGTTTGTCGACAGCCAGGAAGTCTGGATCGGGGGAAATCGAAAACCGGAAACCGCTGAGACGACAAAGAGAGTTGCCGGTAGTTTCAAGCGAAACCCTAACCTATCTCTCCGAGATGCCGCAAATAAGCTGGGTGTATCGTCTACAACCGTGCATCGAGCCAAAAAACGAGCCGGACTATCGACTTACAAGAAAGTAGTGACTCCAAATCGCGATGATAAACAAAATACGACGGCCAAGCGCGATCCCGGAGGCTGTACACGACGATGCTGACGAAGTTTGACTGCGTGGTAATGGACGACGAAACCTACGTCAAAGCCGACTACAAGCAGCTTCCGGGACAGGAGTTTTATACGGCAAAAGGAAGGGGAAAGGTAGCAGATATTTTCAAGCACACGAAACCGTCAAAGTTCGCAAAGAAATATCTGGTTTGGCGTCCATCTGTACCTGTGGCTCGAAAAGCAGAATTTTCATAGCTTCCGGGACTGTCAACCAAGAAATTTACGTGAAAGAGTGTTTGAATAAACGTCTGCTGCCTTTCCTGAAGAAACACGGTTGTTCCGTACTGTTTTGGCCGGATTTGGCATCTTGCCATTACGGTAAAAAGGCCATGGAGTGGTACGCCGCCAACAACGTGCAGGTGGTTCCCAAGGACAAGAACCCTCCCAACACGCCAGAGCTCCGCCCAATTGAGAAATACTGGGCTATTGTCAAGCGGAACCTAAAGAAGACCAAAAAACTGCTAAGGACGAGCAGCAGTTCAAGGCAAACTGGCTTTCTGCGGCGAAGAAGGTGGACAAGGTGGCTGTACAAAAATCTGATGGCAGGGGTCAAGCGTAAGGCCCGGCAATTCGGATTTGGAAAAGCGGAAGCCTAACTGAATATTTTTCCTGAATTTTATACTAATTGAACTTGAAGAAATTTAATTTGATTTTTTAAATAAACGTCTTCACAGAAGTTCAGGTAACTATCCAGAAATTCAGGGGGCTCAGAAGTTTAGACAACTTTATCAGATTATTTGGACATTATCTGTAAGTTCCATGAGAACTATTCAAGATGTTCAGGGAACTTCCAAAAATTCAGGAACCTTCAGAAGATCAAGAACTTCCAACAGAGGACAGTCACAAAATTATGAACCGTTTCAACAATTTGCCGGATCTTCTAGCAGGTTTAGTGAACTCTAGAATTTAATGAACCTTACTAGACATAGTACAGAGCTTCCTAGACACATGTAGGAGTTCAAGAAACTTCCTTGTGAGTTACGGGATTTCTATAACTTCAAAAAATTCTCAGAACTTCAGGAAATGCTCACAAAGATCATGGAACCTCCCCAAAAGTCAGGGAAACTTTCCAAAGGTCATCAAATATCTACACGTGTTCAGAGAACGTCCCAGAAATTCTGAAAATTTCCGGGATTCAGGAAACTTTCTAGAAGCTCGAAAAGAACTCCTGGATGCTCAGAGGATTCAGCAATTCAGGAAATTTCTCAATAGTCCTGCGATCTTCCGAAATTTTAGAAAACTTCCCCGTAGTTCCCTCGATAACTTTCCAGAATTTCAGAAAACGGCCCAGATAAACAGGGAAACTGTATTTTTGAGCATTCGAAAAGTTTAGGAAACATTCAAAGGATTTTTCCATAAATTTGGGGAGCATCCTAGAACTTCAGGATCTTTCAGTGATCGAAAACTTTCAGTCGTTCCAAAAACATCCCTAAAGTTCAGAATATTTAGTTTTAAGAAGAACTTAAACTTCTTACTACTGGATAATTTTTCGAACCCAACCAAAACGAGAATAAGGAAACCAACTACTTTTTAATCAATTTCATAGAATTTCCACCTATTCACAATCATGGAGATCACAAAAAGTTCTTTGTACTACAACAACATCTTGGTAATGCCAACCATTCCACAGAAATTCCACGGCTTCCAAGATTTTTTTTCAATTTCGTCAAATCATTTAAATATGTGTGATATTCTGCTTTTCACCATAGAATATGTACTCGCTAGAAGTTAAACAACTTGGGAAGCAAAATCTGATTTTCTAAGTTCCCGCCTATTTCCAGAAAGTTATTCCTATTCCATGGATGATCAAGCAAACTTTTGGAAGTGCATCCAAGTTTCCAGAAACGTTAATAATTTTTCAGCAATTCAATGAACGTCTCTAAAGTTCCACATTTCTCTCAAAAGACAGCGAGCAAAACTTCATGATTATCTGGAAACTTCCAATTATTTTATTCAACTGCCGAGAAGTTTAATCAACTTCCGGCATGTTCATTATAGATATTTCCACCAAATCTTCATAAATATTCCAAGTTCATTAAATTAAATTTTTATGCGTGCGTTTTAAGAAACTTAGAAGCTTATAAAATTTCCGAAATGATGCAAATAGATCCGGTATAAAACAAAATTTACAAACTCCAGCGAAGCAACGATGTTTGCGTTGGGTCCAAACAAATAAATCAAACCACGATTTAAACCGCTGTTGAAGCTGCCTTCAGAAGATCTGCCACACGGCTGTAACAGGTGAGGCCAGGAAACTGAACTTATCTTTCATCCGAAGCCCAGAACTGTTGCTCAGTATGCAGAATACGGTGAAAGAAATAACTTGTAGTTGGTGCCACAAATACGTAATTGAACCTGGAAGCT
>JASCZW010021127.1:0-11153 GCA_034211315.2 Aedes japonicus
GAATCCTAGAGGGTTACTACCCAAACGACATCAAACCCGACGAAGCGGAGCACCCGCTGCTACGTAATAATTAGGTTAGGTATAGATAAAAAAAAGCGAGGTATATATTAAGTACATTTGTTTGTGACTCCGGATAGGTATGAACAAAATAATAATAAGATAGGTATAAACAAAATAATGATAGGTAAACGTTATGTATTTATAAAATAGTATATATACGGCAGGTGGTGAAGGTTTTCTTTAAGTCGAGTTATTAGTACGAGACACTGAAGAAGTCTGCACATTGTAGACGAAATACGCGTATCTGTCGAAGATAAGCAAAGGTAGTTGGAATTAAATGGAGAATACTAATTTTTTCTTCTAATTTCCAGTTATGTTATTCTCGGTCAAACGATCTGCAACAAGTTGTACCGCACTTGCTTGAGCAGTATATAACTCGGTACTCGAATTAGGTGGATGATAGATAGCAACTATATAAAGCAAACGAGAATGCAATTTTATGCAAACTGCGATTTGTTCGAGGTTTTTTGCAGTTAAGCGTCGAAGCAGAATTACATTTGAGTGAGTTTTTAACCGCAATCAGCACTCCACCATCCTGCAAATGCTGACTCGTCAATGCATTACGATCACATCAGAAGAAAACGTAATCGGACGAAATTTCTCTGCTGTCAATATCTGCTCGGAGCAATGTTTCCGTGAAGATAAGCTCATCATAATCGCAGCTACACAGTACCAAACGTAGCTGAGAGATTTTTGTGCGCAAGCCCCTGACATTCTGATAGTACGCGGAAAGAGTGCGATCGGGAACACATTTTTCCACGATAGGCGCATCGGATACCTGACGGTTTGATGGCATGCTAGGTGAGGCGATGTTAGATATATTCGCTTCAGTGATACATTATTCAACAATTTCAATTGCCTCGTTCTCGTAGTGAAGTTCGGTTAGCATGTGGTGACGACTAGAAGCGATGGACATTACTGAGAAAAAAAACAACGAACATGTTCATATCTGCCTGCGTTGACGATTTGGAAGACCCCTTCTCCAAACTCATACACAGGGCCGGGATGGCTGCAGCTCGCTGGCAAGAGTGGCTCGACTGTGACGAGGGGATCTGGGGCTTCCATTTGACTTGCAAGCGTGCATCCCGGAGTTGTGACGTCTGTTGAAGGCTTGCTCGAAGAAAATGGTACATTGAAAACGCTCGAAACGTGCGACGAGCGTTAACGTGAGTTCGACCCGAGAATGGCTAGCGTTGGGTTGCTGGAAGCGACAAACGTTACCGGGAGGAAACCGTTCTCATTGTATGCATACTTGCCTTTTAAAACTGGTTGGAAGACCCCTTCTCCAAACTCATACACAGACCCGGAATGGCTGCATAACGCTGGCGGGAGTGACGAGAGGATAAGGGGCTTCCGTGAGGCTTCCAGTCGTGCATCCCGGTGTTGCAATAAAAACTGGCAATGGAGCTTCTAAAATATTCGTGTTGCGAACTGGAGTGGACCACTTCAGCACAGGTCCATAATGGGAGTGATGGATGATGGAATTTGAGGAAGAGGCGAGGGTGTTGCGTGCAGGTTCTTCATCAGCGGGTGCCGAAATTTTGAGGATCCATAGTCTTCAAATTCTCGAAATAGAAGTCCTTCAGGCCATGTTTCGGGATCCATTGCTTTACGGTTAAGTGAAGGGTCAAGGCCAATTTTGAAGGAGACGAAGGAAAGCGATTCAATACTTTTGCCCTTCGGTACTAGCTTCACCACGGTTGGATCGATGTCGATATTTAGGTTGGCTTCCGTCATCGCACATACTGCTTCGACTGTGACCTCCGGACTGATCCATAACAGGCCAACGTGTATTTGTTGCTGGCGAAAAACTGATAGTGAGCTTTGAGTGTAGCTGCAATTTCCGTCCGTAGTCGGCAATTGCAGATGTTAGCACGATGATAGGAGACTTTTCATCGGCTTGGTATGAAATCGAGCGAAAACAAGAGTTCTCAAACAGCTCGGCACAACCATCGCACATCCAGAGGAGATGTTTTCTGTGTGATGTGAAATACGATTGCATTGCCCGAGTTACACCTGAGCATGGATTCATATGGAAGAAAGCTCCACAGTAACCACGGCACACAGCAACATGGATTCCAGTGATTGCTTCCTAGCATTTACCACAGGTTTTCGTCATCCTGATGCGCCTACGCGTAGTCTTTATCAATCAGGTAAAAGCACACAAACGATAGCATACAATTGAGTGTTTCCGCTATTGACAAGCAGATGCCGCTTCAGCGGAAAAAATTGGCGTGGGGAGTAGCAGGCTTTTGTTATGTAGCAAACAAACAAAACACAAGCCACTCGCGAAGGTCATAAAAACAACACACCGGAACGTTCCGCAAATGGTCAAACGCACTAAAACACTTAACAGTTTGTTAACGAGACAAGGGAGACCGAAAAATTGATTTGTTGTTTTCAATACACGTAAAACAGGGAACATAAATATCATGACCAAGTGGTATACAAACAAACGAACTTATAGACAAATTCAAGATGAATTTTGTGAGTCTTCCAGCCAATTCGGCTAATTTTCATCTGATACCAAACTAACAATAGATCTTTATATCAACCCACTCCAAAGAATATTCGGCAGCCCAAAGTTGAGTAAAATGAATGCTAGTATATACCGTTTTGTCAGAGACCCGCCTACATCGGTTTTTGACATTTTAAGTTTCCTCATACATGTCGTTCAATCACCGATTCCAAAATTTGCAGTTTCAGCATATTCTCGCAGATGACAACCCCCGCCGCGGTGGTAAGCAAATTTAGCAGTATTGGAAAAATCATCAACTTTGAATTCAGGCACGAATGAAGTAGATAATGATATGGGCAAAATTTCCCTCATTCATCTGGTCGTAGTGATGTATGGGGCTATTCTTAAACCACGTAGACTTTTCTGGGGGGGGGAAGGTCTACGCGCCATTAAAAAATTCAAAAAATTTTAAGTTTAAAAGTGTACGGGGGGGGGGTTCTGATATTCTCAAAAATAAATCTATGGTGTATGGCTGCGTTTATCAACAATCGATCTTGATCGTGATCTCCTTAACCTAAATCCCTCACATTATATCCCCCCCCTCCCATCTCTCTCTCTCTCTCTCTCTCTTTCCCTATCTCTCTCTCTCCCACGATGCGTCCCTTATTGTAATCTTGTGATCTTATCATATGTGATTGATGTCACCTTATCGTGCGGTTGGCTCATTGCATTGCTGTTCATATTTTTTACCTTCCGACCCGCTTTCGTTGGAACGTGTCTGTTGATCAAATACCTTAAGATATATTTGGTCTCATGAAGATTCAAAAAAAAAAGTTCCAAACGTTGACATTCAAATAGGGTTTCTCAAGACTACAACCAGCCTGATGTACCTTTTACCTTATAAAGGCTGTTTCTGAACTCAGGAAATTATCCGTACGATTTTTATACGATCGAAACTATGAACCACAAAGCAAAGGTCCTAGACTCATTCACTCAACCAAATAATCTTACAAATTTCATAAGGTTCAACTTACGATCGATGCTTTGGAATTTCATAAGGCTGACTTATGAATGGATGTTGGATCATAACCTAAACCTTCATGGTTCGAATCCAATTTTATGAATATCTAAAGTTTATTTCGCTGAGTGTTCAATACGAAATCGTATGAAATGGTCGAGAATAATATTCAATCGTTGAGAAAAACATTCAAAACATTCAATTTCAATCAATATCACTTATCAAGCGTGTGAAGTCCCGTGGAATTGAGGCTCATGGTTCGAATCTCAATCGAAACTTGTTTTACTGTGAGGAAATTTTTCATACAATAGTCCTTTCAACTTCTTTTCATTAGAGAATCGTATGGAATTTGCAATAATATCTTCTTTCAAATTTTCATACGACATTCGAATAAACTCCTGTTGATTTGTAAGCAGGCATTCAAAATAATAAAAATGTGCGATTGATTTAGATTGTTTAAGACAGTGATACTCAACATACGGCCCGCCATATATTTTTTTGCGGCCCGTGGGCTACTCCTGAATATGGTGATATTTGTTATGGAGAATAAATTTGGAAATTTTTTAATCGCATGACCGAAAAGATAAATATCAAGCAACATTCTGTAGATAACACATATTGTTGCCTGCTTAAACATGTTTCCGTTAATAAGAATTCTCAGTCTATAAAAACTTCGCGCGAGCTCCATTGTGATATTTTTACTCAACATACGCTGCTTTGCTTGTGTTCATGCAGTCAAATGCTGTTCTGCTTGTGTTCATGCAGTCAAATACTGTGTGAAAAATTGAAATCCCGAAATGAGTGCGAAAAACACATTCATTCGGTCCCCTCCAAAAAAGGTGACTGTCAGGGCGGATCCGGTCGTCAAAGGATGAACACAAATGCTTCCCTGCACGCTTGCGACAAAAACTAACACGTCCTGACACGTCAGGAAAGGAGATGGTGTCGCTAAAGCAGGTAGCCGTCGGGGTGGGTGAATGTTCTTCTCTGGAACTTGTGAAAAGCGAATTAACTCTCTTGCCCTGAAAAGGGCGGATTGGGTTCCACAAGTCCGTCAAAGCAACAACTCGATTGCCGGCAGACTGTATATACCGGCAGGACTGGATCGCTCCTTCTCGGGTGGACAGCAACAACGACGCCTCGGCTGGAAGGATGGTTAAAGAAAAGACTAGCCGCTTATGCTTTCTCCAAATATGTTTATTCCTCTTCGTTGTTTACACTTTGAATAACGACATAAAACTGAACAATGTTCTGTGGGCTGTGCCAGTTTTATACTTAAATTTATTGCATTGGAACCGGCAGTCCGGCACCTAAGCACGCATAGAAGGCATGCACGATGAAAAGTGTCGATCACGTGAGTCGCTAATGCATGATGAAGAATCACGAATTGATCACGTGGTTGCTAATGGCTGCTGCTGTTGTCGTTCGCGTTTAGGCGTGAACATTCACCCCCGGGCGGAGAAGTATTCTCGGAACGTTGATCCAACATATGTCCTCGAAAGGTAGCATTGCGATTCTCGTTGCTGGTCGTTTTTACACAGTCCCACCTACTTCAACGTCACTGTACGAACCATTTCGTCGGATCTCGGATAGATTCGAATGATGCGTCCCTACTTCCAGCTCATTGGTGGCAAGTTCTGGTCTTCGAGCAGCGCAATCATCCCTTGCCTTAAGTTCAGCTTCCTAATTTGGTTTTTAGTCCGTTGTTGCAAGGTTTGCAAATAATAGTTTTTCCACTTTTTCCAAAAGTTTTCTCGGAGTCGTTGCAAAAACTGCCAACGGCTAAGACAGTTCGTAGAAACGTCGTGATAACTTGGCTCAGTGATGGCAGTTAGTGGGCGTCCAATCAAAAAATGACCGGGAGTGAGTACTTCGGGGTCGTCGACATCGGGTGAGGTAGCATAATGTGGCCGGGAATTCAATATAGCCTCAACCTGTGTCAATACTGTCACGTATTCCTCAAAAGCCAATTTTGTGTCTTTCAAGATGCGTTTCAAATGATATTTGGTGCTTTTAACGGCCGCCTCCCTTAGGCCGTCGAAGTTAGATGGAATAAAGTAACAAGCGATTTCCTTTGGCAGACAAAAATCCTCGATTTGAGCGATGCCACATTGAGACCGAAACAATTTGTAAAGATCGTTCAACTCCGTTTTTGTACCTCTGAAGTTTACACCGATGTACGCTTTTTTGATGATAGATTTCCTTCGTCGTTGTTTGACAAACACTGGGCCTGCATAATCCACACCAGTCACTTTGAACGGCTGAGCAGGAGTCACACGACAAGATGGCAGATTACCCATAAATCCGATGATCTGGACTTCGTAGAAGCATCGAACACCACTCTCAGCCTTATCGTTGAACTGGTTGGCCTCAGTACCGCATGATGTGGAAAATAATAGCATCCTTGGTAATTGCTATCATGGGATTCATCGATCTCCCTGCAATGCTCCAATGCTTCGTATTCAGTAACAAACTCGCAATACAGTTGTTTCAAGAAGTGATCTCTTTTCAATCGCCTCTCGAGCACCAAGAAACGACGGAGAGCAGCAGAACGGTTGTTCGCCAGGAATTGTGCATCCTTTTGAAAAGGGAGTGAAACCATGTATCGTCTGGCTGACGTCCGCTGATGCGTAGAACGAAAATGCTGCTCGCATTCATCTACCTCCGTGTTCTCTTCCGTAGACTGCGAAAGATCCTCAACTTCCCAGAATCGGCGCATTATCTCACTTATGGTTGCAGGATGAGCAAAAACTTGTTTAGCGACATCGTCGTTGACTTCTCCGGAGAAAACCCAACCCAGATGACTATCATGTAGATCGGGAAAACCATCGCCCAGGTGAATCTGCCCAGTCTTCAACAGAGCAAAAAACTTCGAGGCATCGATCAGCATGTCGATTTTATCCGGCACGTGGAATGTAGGGTCCGCCAATTGAACTCCAGCAGGGATCGGCCAAGAAGAAATGTCAATTTGAACGGATGGGATGATACCGGTTACTTTTGGAACCACAAGGCATTCCATGTCGATAGAAAAATCTGAATATCGGGATTGAATCGTAACACACAGTTTCTTTTTCGCATATACCCTTGCTCCACCTATGCCGGTAATTGGAACGTTTGTCGGCTTGCGGGGATTCATCAAACGGTTGGCGATAAACTCAGACACGAAACAAACTTGGGAACCACTATCTAGCATAGCTCGGCATGGAATCAGTTGACCATCAGCACTCTCAATATTCACAATAGCAGTCAACAACATCACGGTTTTCGCTGTTTGCGAATGATTACAGGAACATGATGAATTCGTACTAGTCGACGGAAATACGTTCGAAAGTGCAAGAGATTCAGCAGTAACATTAGACGAATTCTTCGTAACAAGGGGTGTTTCGGTCTCAGGTTTTTTCGCAGGCAACTCTTCATGGAGGAGGGAATGGTGCCGCTTGTGGCATGTCCAACAATTTCGCTTAGAAGAACAATCCTTGGCACAGTGGCCCGGTCGGAGGCAGTTGAAGCAAATTCTCAACTGTTTCACCTTCGATATACGTTCTGGGATAGACATTTTGGAAAACATAGGACACTCAAAATGACGGTGGCTTTCATCGCAAATCTTGCAACGAATATCGGTATTAGAGGACGTGACAGTATGAACTTTCTGATTCACAGGTTTCGAATGTTTAGACTGAGGCTCATTAGGCACCGTAGGGTGACGAGAATTTTGGAAGCGTTCAAGGATTTGGCACTCACCTTTTAGAAATAGCATTGTATCATCGTACTTAGGTAGCTCACCATGTTTCTGTTTCTGCTCCCACAACTGCAGCGTGTGATCGTCCAAACAAGCGGTTAGCAACTTCGTGATGATGATGCCGGATAGCTTATCCACTACCAGGCCTTGGTACTCAAGTGCTGCAACATGACGCTCGCAGGATTTCATCAGTTCCAATAGGTTCTTATAGCTGCCCTTTGTCATCGGCTTCAGCTGGATTAGTCCATCGATGTGATTGTCCACGATGACACGCTGGTTTTCGAACTGGTCTCTTAATTGCTTCCAAACTTGAGTGAAGTTGTTGTCTTGAATCATTTTGGCATTTATAAGACCAGCTGCGTCACTCACCAAAGCTTTGTCAAGATAATGAAGCTTGACGGCATCAGAATCACCACTCTTCACCACCAAGTCCTCGAACATGGCCTTAAACTTGGGCCAGTTTTCCAACTGGCCATCGAAAGAAGGTACTGGCACTTTGAGAGGATGATGTTGCACAACCACTGCTCCTCCACTTGCAGTGGACGACGGTGTAGGTTTGGAAAAATAATCCTTCAAGCGCTCCAGCCGGTCGAGGGCCTCCGTGTGCAAAACATCAAACTCGTCCAGCTTGTTGTCTTGCTCCTCGATTTGTGCAATTGGAATCACAACAATTACTTCACGATGGGCTTCGGTGTACTCTGTAAAATGGCGCTCCAACTTTTGACCGTACATTTTCAGGAGCGTCGCAGTGATAAGCGATGGATCGTCTTCAGCCTTCTCAAGGCCATTGGCTATCTTTGTCACCTTTCTTTTAATTTGTCCACGCTGATGGATGAGCATCTGGAACTGCTGTGGATCCATGGTGGACTCTTTCGGTGTGCGGTCAACAGGCATCACTATTTTGCACCTTTGCACTTCAATGTCTTTAGTTCAGTTCAAATTTCACTTGCACTTATTGTTCAATTGTACTTTGCACTTGCTAGCTTCCTTTTAGCATCCTCTCCAAGCTCGCGTCGGTGTTGAATCCGGTTCGAATGGACCAATGTCAAGGCGGATTCGGTCGTCAAAGGATGAACACAAATGCTTCCCTGCACGCTTGCGACAAAAACTAACACATCCTGACACGTCAGGAAAGGAGATGGTGTCGCTAAAGCAGGTAGCCGTTGGGGTGGGTGAATGTTCTCCTCTGGCACTTGTGGAAAGCGAATTAACTCTCTTGCCCTGAAAAGGGCGGATTGGGTTCCACAAGTCCGTCAATGCAACAACTCGATTGCCGGCAGGCTGTATATACCGGCAGGACTGGATCGCTCCTTCTCGGGTGGACAGCAACAACGACGCTTCGGCTGGAAGGATGGTTAAAGAAAAGACTAGCCGCTTATCCTTTCTCCAAATATGTTTATTCCTCCTCGATGTTTACACTTTGAATAACGACATAAAACTGAACAATGTTCTGTGGGCTGTGCCACTTTTTTACTTAAATTTATTGCGTTAGAACCGGCAGTCCGGCACCTAAGCACGCATAGAAGGCATGCACGATGAAAAGTGTCGATCACGTGAGTCGCTAATGCATGATGAAGAATCACGAATTGATCACGTGGTTGCTAATGGCTGCAGCTGTTGTCGTTCGCGTTTAGGCGTGAACAGTGACTCGCACCGATTGCCTTCGTTCACACAGATTGCTACCGACACATTTTTCTATACAGATCTCCGGCTTAATCAGTCAAAACAAAAAGAGGAGAGCAACACAAAACACAATAATCGCAATTCTGACAGAGTGACTCAATGTGTTCTTGCTAGCACCGAATCGGTGAATGACGAGATGTATGTTGAATCAATTCTAGGGATACTGCTTACTGAATTTTAATTTTTCGCACACTGGTCGCAACTCCCTCTTTATTCACAAACCCATTTCATTCTCCTATTCATTTTCATACCGAAATTTGAGTCATTCGTCGTGCAAAGTATTCAGCGAGGAGAGCATTTAATTTTCTCTCGTTTCTCATATAAATTGAGAGCTAGAGTCAAATGAATGAGAGCCAAATTATTCTTAATTCTATTCCCAATCATCAATTATGCGTGCGAATGCTCGGTAGTGTTTTTGTTATGCTCTGAAGTATGTTTGTGATTCTCGAAATGGCTAATAAAAAACGAGTAATTGGATGATGAAGGACTGTAACTATCACTGGCTGTGTGACTGTAAATCTCGCGGGTTTAACTTACTTTGCTTACAGGCTCCTTACCACCTAAGGCAACAAACAAACAAAAAACCACTGAAACCGAAACTCAGCAGCATTTTTTATTTGATGATTATTTAGTTTCATGCCAATATACATTTGTATATCATTAATTTCCGCTTAAATGCGCCTCTATCTGCTTATATATTGAGATTGATCACTTGATCAATCGTTATTAGTTAAGAGTTTTCCGGTTCTGATTCGTGGTTCCAGCAGTGAGTGATGGTGGCGGTGTCGAGGCGGATGATCTGCCGTCTAATACTGCGATTCAACAATCCCTATTGGTACTGTTCTGTTGTTGGCTTATGACCGAACCGATACTCGTTGTAGCCACAAGGGGTCCCATTGTAAACGATGGCGGTGACGAATGTCAATGCTGTAGATGGTGATGGTTATGGTGATGATGATGTTGTTGATGATGATGTTGTTGATGATGATGATGATGATGATGATGATGATGATGATGGTGTTGTTGCTGTTGTCGCATTTTTGTCTGTTGGTTCAGCTGGAATTTTAGCGATGGTGTTCCACTACCGATCAGCGGTGGAGTCATTCCACGCATTATAGAACCACCGGGAGTCACTGGGCTACACTGATTAGTACCGAAACAGCAGCCCAAATTCGTTCAACTGCTAAACATGGCATTGATAATAAGCACTACGAGGGAAAACAGTTTCAATTGGGTTTTGCTGAAATGTTGCATTATTATAATGCTTTAGAATCGTAAATTTAGTGGCAGCACTTACCAAACGAACGAATTCGGAGTGGCTTCAATTGCACTAAGAGAAAACTGTACAGAGAACACGCACCAATGAAAACGGCCAGTTGGTTTCGATGTAGGTCAGTCATTTGTGTAGCTCCCAACCCATGCTGAACCACTTGTACTCGAAGGCGTAGTCTGCTCAGCTCGCGACTCATGTGCTCTATGTACAGGATGTTTCACGCAAACGAAACCGAGATAGGCAGATACCTGACTGTAGTGCTTTGCAACAGGAAAAGAACCTGTATTAACAAGCTGAATTAAGTTACCTACCTGATATAACAAACTGATTAACGTATCGACTTCGAGGCTCAATGATACCGGGTCTCGTTGATCGATGCTCTGATGGTTGTACACACTACCTCCAGCACTTGCTCCTGACGGTGAATTGACCTATTCAATAACAACTAAAGGTTAACGAAAAACTTTTACATCGACAATCTGCTTGGTGGGGTGGCTACCAAAGAAGGGATCGAGCTCCTGCAATCGGTTGGATTCAAGCTGTACAATTTGGCATTGAACAAATCGACGACCCTCCGGCACATTCCACCAAAACTTCGAAAAAAATCGGAATTTGTTGGAACTCGATTCGTCATCCTCGCCTGTGAAAACTTTGGAGCTGCCCAGTCGATGACGTCCTTCATTTTAAAATACTCCGCTTGATTCTCTCCGCTGGAAACCAATAATTGTCTATTGAAACCAATAATTGTATTGTAGTGTATTCCAATTATTGTATTCCGATCCAGACTTTTCGTGTAAGACCATCTACAACAGCTGTGACCTCGTGATAGACTTTGTTGACTTTTTTTTAACAAGAAAACAGTGATGTAGAAGGAGATGTTCGCTCATCACAATGAGGCACCAAGAGCGCACATTAATGTTTT
>JASCZW010021128.1:0-11153 GCA_034211315.2 Aedes japonicus
TGTTTTGGGCTCTTATCTTCTTTCGGCACTTAATTCCGACTCTGTTCAATGTTTTGCAGATGTACTGCTGATATGTTTGATATTTTTTCATAATATTAAGAAAATTGAAAATCAACAAAACGTCCGATGTCGGATTTCGCAATAGCGATGCTCTACTGTTTGATAAGACATTTCAGTTTACCTGTCGCGCTAAACGTCTGAAGTGTCAGAACAAGCATAACAAAGCAAATCCGTACTTCGGTCGTTCGATTGGAGAAAGTACAAAATACCGTTCCAACAATGTCGGAAGGAATTAATTATTCTGCGTTCGATTTGCTCCTCGGTAAGTGCATTAGTTCCTCAAAATAAGGTTATATAAATCAAAATATATCTTGAATATTGGTCGTTTCTTGCAGCCGCAGCCACAACAATATTTTCATCACATCCGGATCAATCAGCAGCAGCACAATTTGAGGAAGTTGCTATATGTGGTAGCCAGCAGAACTTTCACTATCACACATTTCATTATGACCCAGTGCAGTAGTTCTTTACAGTCGTTCATGGGTAAATGCCAGAAACTTCTTATTTTTACAATCATGTATTTGCGGCTGTGGCACTGCCTACCAAGACGTTAACCACATTGTGTGGCAATGCCCTGAATACGAATTTGCCAGTTCTGATCTACGAGAAGGCACGTAGAAAGAATAGGATTCTTTTCACCGGGAAGCAAATGCGTGTGTGAAAGAGAAAGCAATCTCTATGGCTATGTGTTATATTCTAGTTTACTAATAGAATGATAATAAAAATTGAAATGACCTATGTAGCTATCATTGGAATAAAATGTCCTATGTGGCACGACCAATGTACAGTTCGGTTAAAGCTATCTAACATTTTTGATGTTTTCGTTGTTATTTTAACATTAAATGCTACAAAGACCATTACTGTAGCAAATTCAACAACAATGTTTGCCCTCAAAAGCCATTGAATGGGTAAAACTTGATCCAGTTTGAAACATTTTCAAAAAATATTTTCATATTCTTCAACCTCGTTTTCCACGGGATAAGCTAATTGTTAGATAGGTCCTTTTGAAAAGTTACGCCAGAAATGGCAAAAGCATGGTTGCCACCCGTTAGCATAGAAGCCGCTTTTTTTATTTTTTTAGTCAGATAGTACACCATTTTACCTTAATTAGATTCTCGATGCTTTTGTGATACTTCCCCACCTGGCGCCATCATTCCTTCTAAGGTAACTTTGTTGGAAGTGTATTGGATTTGATACCAATCTAATTGCAAACACGATGCATTGAATACGAATCAAAATCGAAATTTTCCTGTTATACCGCTCAACAAGAAAGTGTTATTTTAAAGGCGGCACTTGGTGAGATATATCTGATTAAAACTATACTGCTTGGTTTGGAAATTTCACATTTTTCGACTCAAGCTAGCTGGATTTCCTAGTAGCACACTTGTTGCAATTCGGTTGAGAAAACATAAATTTGACATGTTTTAGTCATAATCACGTTCCTCGAACTTATTTTGATCGTTATGTGCTACTTGGGTTCCTGCTCTGCAAGATGGAATGTGAATTTTTCATGCAAAATTTTCTTGGTCACGGCTTTTCCAAGGGCCCTGATGAAGTGAAAGAGATCGTGGAATCAAACCTCCGAAGGATGTCAATGAGGACGAGGACTTGCGCACTACGACCAGAAGCTCGCAATCGAACTTTACTGTGACACTTCAAATTAATTTATTGGAGCAGTAATTGTCAGTGAGTTCTGTGGGCTGCAAAATTATTTTGCAAGTTGGGTGCACAAGATACATGAATTTTATTTAGATGGTCAGCATTTTGTTCTAATGACTGATCATATGCCTTTAATCGGTCTGTTCAGCCACAATGAGCTAGGTTATTCTATTCAGCATCTACGTTCAACTTATAACCTTCCTCATTGCAGCTCGGCGAAGATTTCACCAATCACAGGTTAAGGGTGACGATTATCCAGCATACGTTGACGATAAGGCGATATTCCACGCACAGCCAGATCGTTGAATCTTTTTTGAAAAATGGGGACTAACGGCATTTCCCATTTTGTTTCTGACGCTTGTGAAAGTATACCTGATTCCCCCAGCCTTCTTGAACGCGAATGGAAGTTTTACAGGCTAGCGCAATTTTGGTACTGTGATAAAGACACCTAGATACCACTTGACACAATCCAGTTCACCTTCATAAACCGCAGCATGTATTTCAACATTGTAGCCGACCGTCTCTTTAGAAACATGAGATAAACCGATTTGACATCCTTCCGGCGCTCCCGGCCCCTTATAGTCGACCGGTTTCTGCATTACGAGCGATGGGAGGTTTTTTCAACAAACCATGGAATTCGTGTAATCTTTCGCCTTCTCCACGTTCAGCCTTCCACTTGCCCTGCACCGTAGATTGTACACAGCACCTTCCGTTCAGAGACACCAAGGGCACGTTGGTCCTCCACGGGCATATTTCATGTTTTCTGACCGAAGAATACTAGTATCGAATCAATGTCTTGTAGATGATCATTCTTACAGGCACGATACAAGCACAAAGTAGACACGACTTACAGTTACAATGCGTGTTTGTGCTGCTGTCGTTATCGGCGGTCACTAATGAATACACGGCTACAACTCGTCTACCACATCGGATCCATCAACGGCGATCTGTCTTCGGCATACAGTGGCTGTCTGGTTCCCTTGAAAACTCACTCCATGAATACGCGAAATTTGTATCTACGGAAATTTTTTGTATCAATTGGGCTTTTTCAACATTTTTGTGGGAAAAATCTTTTCTAAGTGCTCTTTCTCTTCACAAAGTTTGCAGACATAACTTTTGCATCGAAACTTTTGGAAATCGTGATCTCCTTTAGCACTTCTCATCACTTTGCTTCTTGACTTAAATCTTCTAAAATCCTGTTGACTTCAGAAATGCCACGTTGTTGTAGATTCCAGCTACATTGCAATCTTCACCAGTGCATTGTAAGAAGAAAGTGCTTCTTGTTTGCATACACGTTTAAATGTTGACCCACAATGCATGCTGAGGCAGGCAGCTAAATATTAGGAAAAATACTATTAATTTGTCTGAGCTTTGCACGGCCTACGTGGATTAACTAGGTCATGACAAAAAGAAATTGTGAGGATTCTGACCATACTGGCCACTTCCTTAAGTGCGAGATTTTGAAGTCCTCTGGCCATGATCAAATTTTCACTAAAACCTGACTCGCGACATGTCAAACTACATGATTTTGCTAAACTAGGTCTTCGGAGGTCTTTCTGAGGATTTCTTGGACCACTTGGACTGGTCATACGGGATCCGAGTTTCTCCGGAAAAGTGTTCAAATTCAAATCGTTTTCCTAAATGGCCAGTATCGTTAGACACCCTCAGAGTGTACTCCGAAGGTATTGTTTTGAAAAATCATGCAGTTTGATATGTCGCAATCCAACATTTGGAACAAAAAATCAATATGGCCACTTTTAGGGAGGAACTCGGATCCTGCTTGGCCTTCCTAAGTGGCCAGTATGGTTATGAAGCTTCCAAATGTTCTCCGAAGACTAAATCATGAAGTTTGATAAACCGCAAGGCTGGTTTAGAAAAAGATTTGCATATGGCCACTTTTCCGGAGGAACTCGGACTCCGGTGGGTCATAGTAGCTAGTATGGTAAGAAATCCTCAGAATATCTTTCGAAGACCCAGTTTTGCAAAATAATAATATTTTATAAGTCGCAGGTCAGGTTTTGGTAATAATTTGATTGTGGCCCCTTCCCAGAGAAACTCAAAATCCCGCAGGGTCACCTCAAACTGGATAGTATGGTCAGACACCCTTGAAATAAAACGGAAATGTATTGTTTACATTCACAGGCACAGCATACTCTTCGACAAATCAAAATGTAAGAAGCGTCACTATTACCCTAACATAATAGGGTATGTGTCCCTGGAATCAGCCTGTTAAGCAACGATCGATTAGATTTTTAATCATATGATGTATGATGTACGATATGTATGTACTATTGTAAACCATTGTAGTACGGAAACAAAGTCCGACTGCAATGGGCTCTCCTCTCTGTTAGACTTGATCAAGCTTTAAAAACCACTGATTATCCTAATCATGCCAATGTATGAAGAACCAAAAACGGGTTGGGTGGATCGATAGGCAACATCACTTTTACGTTTCCACAGGGATATAAAGAATCTCCTTCCAACAACAAGATTGAACAATTGGTCAAAAAGCGAGCTATCTATCATGAGGGTGCCCCAATGGACGGAGAGAAGAAACCGTCCTCTATTCACAAACTGTTAGCAATGGGGGGTTGGCATTCTCGCTCTCCCCATCCAGAGTGCTTCAATCGAGTGCCTTGGTGGTCCCTCTCATTCCCATGAAATATTTATACAATAGTGCTTGTATTTATGTAAATGAACTATAATACAAGCATTCGCATCTTTTATTTATGATCTTCATTCGGTTGATCGTGAAATGGAAGAAATGTTGTTAAGAGTAAAAGTGTAGACTTTTGTGGTTCGGCTCTTAAGCACGTTTTCGTTCGATTTCAGCGATAGCAGCAATTCATTAAAATCTTGATTTAAGGTATGCTGGAATTATTTAAAGAACCCTGATTACATATTTTACTATAGTTCATTAAGTATTTTTGCTGTAAGTGATATTTTGCTAGTTATACAATTGCTTAGATACGTTTAAAAAAGTCGTTTGGTTATACATTTGATAAAGTCAGAAACGTTCGAGGGATGTGGATGTTATGTCGGTTTATAAGCACCAAATTAAGTCTTTTTTTATTAATCATTTATATGTACAGGCTCAATCGAATCAACTTTACAGAGCCGAGTTTTCATATTTGTATACATCATGTATCGTAAATCTAAAGTTAGGGGGATAAAGCTGATTACTCACGGCCGTCTCGAGGTTAATAGGAATAACAATTTAAAGAATAAGGAGATGGGCGGGAATTTAAAGTATGGTTTACATAACACATTTATTTCATATTCTAAATTGTCAAAAAACTTAAAACTATGCAACGTTGCACGATGCTCAGCACATGACCAAATAATGTGATCTGTGTCCTGATAACCTTGTCTACATTCAAAGAATAATGATTGGACATGAGGCGAGACATGACACGGATGAAGTCTCGTCCCACATCCATCCCCTCAAACCAAGATTTCTTCGACACCTTTGGGATGACAGAATATTGCCATCGTCCCAAATCTCCTTTACTCCATTTATACTGTCAGCTACCGAGTTACTGTTGACGAATAGTAAAAAATAGTAAAAAAATCATTAAAGGCGATTTTTCGATCATAAATATCGCCTTCTATAGCACCCACCTTTGCAAGCGAGTCCGCTGTCTCATTGCCCGGAATTGAACAATGAAAAGGGACCCATTCAAAGGTGATGATAAAATAACGCGAAGATAAAGCACTTAGAAGCTCCTGTATTTACATGAGAAAATACGAGGAGTGCTTTACCGGCCTCGAGGAGCGAATAGCCTCTATAGAACTGAGACTATCCTTGAAAATGAAATACTGATCCGGTGTTAGTGAGGCAACAATTTCTAGCGTAAAGTGTATTGCCGCTAATTCAGCGACATATCCGGAACAAGGAGCATGAAGTTTACGATTGGCGCTATAAATTTCATTAAATCTACCAAAGCCTGCTGACTCCTCTATCAAAGATCCGTCAGTGAAGAACGATTTAGTGGAATCAACTTGGCCAAACTTTGCAGCAAATATCACCGGAGCAATCATAGGACGATGATGCTCTGGGATTCCACGAAGCTCCTACTTCATGGATAAATCAAAATGAACCGAATGGTTGAAATCGGAGAAGCAAACACGATTGGAAATGTTCGGCGAAGGGCTGAAATCCTGTGTTATGTACAAATGGTACAAGGTTCGGAAGAGAATTCAACTCAAGGAGCTTCTCAAAGTTTTCGATCACCTGAGGGTTCATAACTTCACACCTGGTGAGGAGCCGGAGAGATAACTCTGTAAACCGGTCTGAGAGAGGCAACATGCCAGCCAGCACTTCAAGACTCATGGTGTGATTTGAGTGCATGCAACCTTACGCGATACGAAGACATCGATACTGAATACATTCCAGTTTGATGATGTGTGACCGAGCCGCTGACTGAAAACAAAAACTACCATATTCTATAATCGACAAAATCGTTGTCCGGTACAACGGTAGAAGATACTTGCGGATGCGCTCCCCACCAGGTCCCGGTAAATGTACAGAGAAAGTTGATCCTTGGCTGGCATTTTTTTTTTTTTTTTGATCTCCAGGTGCACTTAGAATAGAACCAGACCCCAAGATATTTAAAGGACATAGAATGAGTTATCGGCCTACCCCAAATTTGAAGCTTCGGTTGTGCAGGATTATGCTTCCTTGATAAAACTACCAACTCAGTTTTCTCCGTAGAGTATTCGAAACCTTGTTCTAGAGCCCAAGTAGACAAATTGTCTAAGGTATCCTGTAAGGGTCCTTGCAGATCGACCCCTTCGGTCCCGTGACAGACACTACGCCGTCATCTGCAAATTGTCTGAACGTACAGTTGTCACTTAGACAAGCATCAATGTCTTTGACATAAAAGTTATACAAAAGAGGGCTTAAACATGATCCCTGGGGAGACCCATGTAAAGGGCGATACGGTCAAAATTTGGTCAATATCAACTTGACGTATTTCTTTCAATTTTGCATTTAAAAAACCTGAACACCCCTCATTTTGAAGGTGTGTGTGTGTAGAATGTTGCTCCTATTTTGATTTTGGAATTCACTCTTCAGTTGTCAAAATGCCGTCCAAGCAAGAAGAGCAGCGTATCAAAATTTTGCTCGCGCATCGCGAAAATCCGAGCTACTCGCACGCAAAGGTGGCAAAATCGCTAAAAGTTGCCAAATCAACCGTTACAAATGTAATTAAAGTGTTTGGGGAACGTTTGTCGACAGCCAGGAAGTCTGGATCGGGGGGAAATCGAAAACCGGAAGCCGCTGAGACGACAAAGAGAGTTGCCGGTAGTTTCAAGCGAAACCCTAACCTATCTCTCCGAGATGCCGCAAATAAGCTGGGTGTATCGTCTACAACCGTGCATCGAGCCAAAAAACGAGCCGGACTATCGACTTACAAGAAGGTAGTGACTCCAAATCGCGATGATAAACAAAATACGACGGCCAAAGCGCGATCCCGGAGGCTGTACACGACGATGCTGACGAAGTTTGACTGCGTGGTAACGGACGACGAAACCTATGTCAAAGCCGACTACAAGCAGCTTCCGGGACAGGAGTTTTATACGGCAAAAGGAAGGGGAAAGGTAGCAGATATTTTCAAGCACACGAAACTGTCAAAGTTCGCAAAGAAATATCTGGTTTGGCAAGCCATCTGTACCTGTGGCTTGAAAAGCAGCATTTTCATAGCTTCCGGGACTGTCAACCAATAAATTTACGTGAAAGAGTGTTTGAATAAACGTCTGCTGCCTTTCCTGAAGAAACACGGTTGTTCCGTACTGTTTTGGCCGGATTTGGCATCTTGCCATTACGGTAAAAAGGCCATGGAGTGGTACGCCGCCAACAACGTGCAGGTGGTTCCCAAGGACAAGAACCCTCCCAACACGCCAGAGCTCCGCCCAATTGAGAAATACTGGGCTATTGTCAAGCGGAACCTAAAGAAGACCAAAAAAACTGCTAAGGACGAGCAGCAGTTCAAGGCAAACTGGCTTTCTGCGGCGAAGAAGGTGGACAAGGTGGCTGTACAAAATCTGATGGCAGGGGTCAAGCGTAAAGCCCGGCAATTCTGATTTGGAAAAGCGGAAGCCTAACTGAATATTTTTCCTGAATTTTATACTAATTGAACTTGAAAAAGAAATTTAATTTGATTTCTTAAATAAACGATTTCACCGATTTACACGCGTTTTCCCTTGACCAAATTTTGACCGTATCACCCTTTAGCTAAATCGTGAAGCTGTAGAGGTTCCATGAGAGAAGCTCATATGTTTCTCTGACAGCAAATTATACAAAAAATTATTCATTAATGGTGAAAAGCCACAAGCGTGGAATTTATCTGAAAGAACTTCAACAGATACTGAATCAAAAGCCCCCTTTATGTCCAAGAATACAGAAGCCGATGTCAATTGTCTTCAACATAACGCAAGGCTAGCTTGGATCATTGTCATGATCGTTTTGGCTGTATTTGAACATAATGCATTCGAAATTCAAAAATGTATTGTAAATGGAAATTAATCAATCTTATTCCATATTATAGAAAAAAAAACATAGTCCAGTAACCATTTCAAATGTCTGCTAACGACCCCGAAAAAATATAATGACTTCAATTAGGGTAAGGGGAAGTAATGTTAGCCAAGCTCCTTACTGCCAGCTTAATAAAATTGTTGTTTTTGGTAAAATTTTCAATGTAAATGTATGAGTTTCGGTTGTATATTTTCCAAATGGCTCATCTGAACACAGACCACAAAACCTGTGAAGAGTCAATTACTATGTTTTCATTATCGCTCTTTTTCAGCTCTTTTTTAGCAAATGCTTATTGAATATCTGTGGAAAGCAACGCGAGACAGTTGTTCGTTCCCTTACCCCTACTGAAATCATATTGAGTATCTGAAGGCAAGTTGTTCGTCTCAACTCGCGCCGAGTTCCAAAGAGTACTCATCGACGTCTCGCGCGATAGCCCGTCCATGAATCTTCGCCAGTATCCGCATTTCTTGACCTTGATGAGGCTTTCAAGTTCGCGTTCGAGTGTATACTTCGAAGTGCTTAGGTGTTCCACGTCTAGGAAAAAAATTTAAACGCGTCGGATTTTTTCGGTTTGCCTCGGTGCATTGCTGATCCTAACATGGAGAAGGAGGTTTCCTGCGAAATGACGTCCCTGGAACTGGTCAAAGTTTGAGCTTGAAGCGCACTGTCTAAGATCAGGTTGGAGAGGAAGTTATATTCTTCCAGCGGTGAAAGCCGTTCTACCGCCGAAAAATTAAGTCAACGGTTCCACCCTTTTCTAATTTAAGGCATTACCAGCTGTATTTGCTTTACTCAACCTAAAATTTAACAAAGCAAATTAAACTAAAATTGCTGTGAGGCTCTTCAGAGATTTTCACATATGGTTTGTTGGCCCTTCGATAATGAAAACATAGTAATTGACTCTTCACAGGTTTTGTGGTCTGTGTTCAGATGAGCCATTTGGAAAATATACAACCGAAACTCAAACATTTACATTGAAAATTTTACCAAAAACAACAATTTTATTAAGCTGGCAGTAAGGAGCTTGGCTAACATTACTTCCCCTTACCCTAATTGAAGTCATTATATTTTTTCGGGGTCGTTAGCAGACATTTGAAATGGTTACTGGACTATGTTTTTTTTTCTATAATATGGAATAAGATTGATTAATTTCCATTTACAATACATTTTTGAATTTCGAATGCATTATGTTCAAATACAGCCAAAACGATCATGACAATGATCCAAGCTAGCCTTGCGTTATGTTGAAGACAATTGACATCGTCTTCACCAGCAGAGATTGTGCAGACTGAACATTTGACATAAGATACAACGGAATTTTCGAGTTGCGAATACTTCCACCAGCTGAAGCGGTGGAATCAAACCGTCTCGTACAAGTACTCAGAATACGCTTGAATGACGTTGTTGGTTATGTTCATCATGGTAATTCCCAATGTTAAAGATCAGTTTCAAATTCAAGCATCCAGTCAACCACAATATTTTGTCCCCGTATTTCAAAACAAAACCATTAGAAGGCAGCTTCCATCTGCCGGTCGTGTGACGAAATGCAGAACCGTATTAATATGTTAGTGGCATATGGCAGTGAAATGTAATTCGCAATTATTATGTAAATAGACGACTCAGCGCAGCATAGCTTAGCCGTCTTAGAGTAAGCTCACTTGTCCGTTACAGCCTCGTCTGTAGGTGGCGTATGTGTGCGGTTGCAGTTTTATAACCATTGCGAGGTGTATCATCACCGTCTTGCACCCAGCTTGGTCGAGGCTACTATTATTAGCTCTCCGTGAGTACTCCTACACCAAAAGCCACAGCAGTACACAAAGTATATCGGGTGCGTTCCAGTCCAGGCACGTGAAAAATATTCAACCCCCACACTTAGTGCTGGTACCTGGGTAATGTCTTTGGAAATTTGGTAAACAAATCGTTTCGCCCAGTCTGTTGCGTCTCTAACATCCCGCAGCTGAAACGAATTCTGGCAAAATCAAATGATTCCCTTTTGATCGTTTCTGTGTGTCATCAGTGAACAGATCGAGCCAAGAGTATTTTTCTATTTGAGTTGTGTAATGAAAGGTATGGAACAAGATCGAAAAAGATGTGCGGTTGTGTGTTTTGCAACAAATGAAAAGGTGATCGCTAAGACTTGAACAATAAAAGCATCAGCAGCAACAGAGATCTATTATTACAACCAAGATGCAACCACAATCTGAGGCGAGAAATTGCGAGAGAGAGAGAGAGAGAGAGAGAGAGAGAGAGAGAGAGAGAGAGAGAGAGAGAGAGAGAGAGAGAGAGAGAGAGAGAGAGAGAGAGAGAGAGAGAGAGAGAGAGAGAGAGAGAGAGAGAGAGAGAGAGAGAGAGAGAGAGAGAGAGAGAGAGAGAGAGAGAGAGAGAGAGAGAGAGAGAGAGAGAGAGAGAGAGAGAGAGAGAGAGAGAGAGAGAGAGAGAGAGAGAGAGAGAGAGAGAGAGAGAGAGAGAGAGAGAGAGAGAGAGAGAGAGAGAGAGAGAGAGAGAGAGAGAGAGAGAGAGAGAGAGAGAGAGAGAGAGAGAGAGAGAGAGAGAGAGAGAGAGAGAGAGAGAGAGAGAGAGAGAGAGAGAGAGAGAGAGAGAGAGAGAGAGAGAGAGAGAGAGAGAGAGAGAGAGAGAGAGAGAGAGAGAGAGAGAGAGAGAGAGAGAGAGAGAGAGAGAGAGAGAGAGAGAGAGAGAGAGAGAGAGAGAGAGAGAGAGAGAGAGAGAGAGAGAGAGAGAGAGAGAGAGAGAGAGAGAGAGAGAGAGAGAGAGAGAGAGAGAGAGAGAGAGAGAGAGAGAGAGAGAGAGAGAGAGAGAGAGAGAGAGAGAGAGAGAGAGAGAGAGAGAGAGAGAGAGAGAGAGAGAGAGAGAAGAGAGAGAAGAGAGAGAGAGAGAGAGA
>JASCZW010021129.1:0-11122 GCA_034211315.2 Aedes japonicus
GCTGCCTCTAGAAGTATCCCAAAATGCGCAGCACTAGGAGGATAAATATTCTATTCGATTCCATTTTCAGTGCGTTTCCTTACAACTCCTTTTCGGCATTCTCTACCACATAAAAATGTCTAGAATCACTGCATTACGTTCTTTGACCCAACGAAGATCATCACATTATCAGAATTTGGGTATTGACAACTTCCACTTTTAGCAACGAATCTAGATAAAACCCTGAGCTTATAAGATTCTATTATAAAGCTAGGTGTATCGCTTCCCTAGCAAAGAAATATAACAAACTGATATCAAAAAAGTAAAGATCCGTTTTGGTAAACGATGTGCTGAATTCAACTGGCGTCGGCAGCGAATGAGATATTTAACTATGTTCCCGATTTATTCTCTGTACAGAGATGCACATTAAAGTTATTCAAATTCCGGCACTGATTTAAACCAACAGCAAAGATGCTTTTGGGGCCACTAACAAGTGCGGGTGGTTTATTTCAATGGGTTAAAAACATCAAGTTTGAGGAACGATTTACACCAACAGTAGGGATGCGTTGGTGCCACTCACAATTGTGGGTGCTTTATTAGGGAAGGTCCATTAAGTAAGTCACGTGGTAGGGGGAGGGGGGCTTTGGGAAAATGTGACGATCCTTACAAAAAAATTGAAGGTCCATACAAAATATGTGACAAGGGGGGGGGTTATAAAAAGTCACCTTTTGCGTGATGCAATTAACGGACGTTCCCTTATAGCAGAATACAAAAATATGTTAAAACATCGAGTTTGCCGTTGGGGCCACTCACAAGTGTAGGTGGTTAACAGAAATTTTCCCCAAGTTTATAATCATGAGAGGGACAAATCGCTAGAACCAGTAAAAACAATAGGTAGTATAAGAGCCCGATCGGTTGCATAACCTTTACTAGTAAAGGAGATTTCCTCCCCTTTGCCTACCCTGCATTGGGTAGTATGGTAAAGGGTTATGTGCCTGATTCGGATACTACCGTTCAATGCCCTCCGCTCGTTTTCATACTTATATCCTTCAATTTTCAAAGCATGCCGTTGCCCTATACGGAACTATTAATACACTTTCTCTTTATGTCTATTCGTTCTAGCAATAAATTAATGTCCACTCCTAGCGCTTCACATGGAGATGAGAAATTATCTTTCTGACAAACTTCATCAAAGGTTGTTACTCCGCGCATTGGAGAATACAAAAACAACAATCAAAGTGTAAGAAACAAGGACGTTTAGTACGGGCCATTGGAAAAGCTAACACTCTTCAAATTCTGGAAGAAGATAAAGGATAAATTTGTAAATACTCTACTCTTGCTGTTCTACGGATCAATGACCTATTTGAAGACGTCTTGGTGTGGCCAAAGTTCAAAGAGAATATCACTGATATTAAGCGAAGGAAGCACCTTCGGTTGCAACAAATGTTAGATGGCTACAGTGGCACAATAAGAAGGCAATAAGAAGGAGTCGGAAAAGATACGAGAGAAAATGGAAAAGAAAGCTCGATTTTACAAGCGGAAGTTGACTAAACTGCAGAAAAAAGAGCTGAGGGAACAACAGAAACGAGAAAGGATTGAGAAAAATAAGCAGAGAGATCAAGAGAAATAATTGAAGAAGGCAGAAAAAGTAAAATGCTAGGAAAGCAAGAAACGAAAAACAGCTCCAAATACAGCGTGAAAAACTCCAATGTAAACCAATTGCTAAGCGAAAGAGCAATACACAGTATCAAATATAATGAGGAAGTTTTGATGTAGTTTTTCGTAATCATATTACTTACCTAAAAATATTTAAGTATATATATTTGAATATATATTCAAATTCATCATGCGACACCTCAAAACATTTGGAACTCAACCTTGTACAATGAATGTCAAGTCAATGATTTATATGAATATATGAATTGAGAAAACACAAACTTATTCGAATATATAAGATAAAAAAATATTGATTCAAAATTTGTGTCCAATCTAATTCACATATGTTGATAGGTACTCTCCTGATTCATAAACCGGGGTTCTGGACATCCTCCAAAAATTAAAAAAAATACTCTTTAATTTTTGCATTAAACTGTACAAGCGATCTTTTATATGAAAGTTCATACCAAACTAAACATAGGGTATGTGCCCCTTAACTCAGCCTTATATGCAACAATCGATTACATTTTTTATTAAAGCTTGCTTCAGATAGTATTGGAACAAAAACAATTGCCTGTATTTCAGTTATTTATTATTGAATTCAAGATCTTTTTTTATACAAATGTAGCGTTTTCTTCATACTTTTAAGAAAAAATACGGATAAAATTATTCGTCACGGTTTCGAAAGAATTCTCGAATTTTTCCTGTAACACGGCTCATTAGGCGGCGCACACCTTCTTCGTCCATCGTTTTAGCTATCTTATTCCACCAGGTCTTCATCTGATTGATGTCTTTGACAACCTTTCCATTTGCCTTGAGTCTTCTCTTCATGATTGCCCAGTATTTCTCAATAGGCGGAACTGGGGGCAGCTGGTGGGTTAAGGTTTTTCGGAACAACCTGACCCCTTTCTCTGCATACCATTCTTGAACGACTTTGCTGTAATGACAGCTTGCCAAATCTAGCCAAAACATTACGGGATGGTCGTGGGATCGAATGAACGGCAAAATTCGTTTTTGGAGACACTCTTTTTGGTATAGTTCCGACGTCATTGTCTTATTTGTAACGAAAACTTTCGTTTTTTTGCCACAGCTGCAAATGCCCTGCCAAATCATGAATTTTCGTGCAAATTTGTCGGCAAAACAAATTTAAATTTGGCTGGAACATCCCCCCGAGCCGTTGCCAAGTAAAATGTTTGACCTGGGATTTGCCCGAAGTCAGCCTTGACATAGGTTTCATCGTCCATCAGAAGACACCCGTCGAACTTGGTCAGCACTTGGTCGTATAGCTTCCGAGCACGGACTTTGGCCACACTATTTTGTTTTATGGTCCGATTTGGCTGTTTGCTAGCTCGATACGAGTTGATTCCTTCCCGGAGTCGAGTTCTCCTCACGGTACTATGGGCAGCACCGAATTTTCTGGCCAAATCACGGTCCGACAGATTGGGATTCCTCTTAATCGTCTTCAAAATCTTACCACGCAGTTTCCGGTCGACAGTTCCACTCCGACGATTGGCTTGAGGCTTCCGAATCGTCGTCAATGTTTCCTTATACCGTTTGATAACGCGCCATACGGTATTTCTGGGCAATTTCAGCTGTTTAGGTAGCCTAGATGCAGACCACAATGGATTTTCCAAATAACTGTGCACAATTTTTTCCCTTCTTTCGGCTTCCATGTTGATTGTTTGTCAATTTGCGGAATGTCAAAAATACATACGTAAAGCTGACAAAATTCTCGACTCGTGGGCGCCAAGAACTTCCAAATCCGTCCACCACGAGCGCCACAATATGAGCAAAAGTTTGTTCCAATTCTAAATGAAGCAAGCCTTATAACTCATAAGGTATTTGAGCTGGAAGCATAATTTAACAAGCTATATACTTGCTAGGATATGTTTAATAAGCCATCTGGTAGTATGTATCATGAAAAGTTACACAACTCGTTTTATGAAGTCAGAAACTTGCAAAGAATTTGGATGTAATGTCAGTCTGTGGGTGCCAAAATGGTTCTAATCATGGATGCAAGTTCGTCCCATTCGATAGATTTGTTATTAAATGTTTGAATCCTAGAGGGCTTGAGCTGTTTAGTGGAATGCCTGTTACTAGAAATAAGACAAAAAAATAGTATTCTCCATTTAATTCCAATACCTTTGCTTATCTTCGATGTCGAATTTCGCCTAATTTCTAGTTATTAAATGTTTTCTAAGTACGATTTTTTTTTCTGATTTTCTCCAAGAATTCATCGGGCAATTTCTTTGAGAAATCCTACAGAAAATTTCTCCAAGAATCCTGCGGTAAATTCTTCAGAAATTTATTAGTATTCATCCAGTATTCCATCCACAAGATGTTCTACAAAAATCCCTACGCATTCCACTGCCGATTCGACATGGAATAACTTTAAGAATTCTTTAGAAAATTCTTTTGGGAAATTTTAAAGAAACTCCTCCGGGATATCGTACAGCTATTTCGAAAATTCCTCCAAAAATCTTTCTTTAATTCCTCCTAAAATTGCTTGGCTAATTTTTCAAGGAATTTCACCGACAAATTTTCAAGAAATTCCGAGGGAAGCGAATTTGCTTCAAGAATTTCTCCACTAAACCCTTCAATAATTCTTTCGGAATGCTTGCAGGAATCCTCCGCAAATTCTTCAAAAAATCCTCATGCAACTCTTCCACATACTCTTCCGGGTATTTTTCCAGGGGATTGTCATTGCTCCAGGAAATTATCAAGGAATTTCCTCCGGTTTTGTCACAGGTTTTTTTTTCGGGTTTTTGTTCAGGTATTTATAGCAATTCCTCCAAAAATTCTTGCGGGAACTCCTACGGAAAATTCTCTAAGTATTCCTCTAGACATTCTTCTTGGAAATCCTCATTCCTCCGGGGATTCCTCTAAAAATCCTTCGACAATTGCTACATAAATCCTCAAGGACATCCTCCGCGAACTCATGTTGATTCTTACCAGAAGTCCTCTAGAAATCACTATAAAACATTCCACTAGGAAATCCTACAAAAAATCCGAAGTACTACTAAACTCCTACAAAAATTCCAAAATATTCTACAGGGTGGATTTCTAATGGAATTCTCCTGGAAATCCTTACTCCTCCTCTTTCGATAATTTCTTAAAGAGTTTCTCTAAAACCATTCGGGAATTTATCCAATTCCACTATTTCTACTATGGTACTTTTTCTATACGGTATATTTTTAAATGGTATATAATTTCAGATCATTCATTGAATTCCCGAGTATTGTATAGTAATTAAAAATTAGTTTTTTTTCTCGTGGCTATGATACATTGTCTGAACAATTGCAGCAAGAGCACAATAGATCTGCAGACATGTATATAATAACAAATAGAATTGTTATTACCATCTAAATTTTAACAGCCCTTCACATTCATTCAATCTCGGTTCTTGGTGATTGAAAAGGACAGCATGATTATTGGGAAGAAAATTGCGGAAAGCATAAGGCCGACGAAAGATTGCGCCCTTGGCAGACTGGTGTATTCGTTGGAAGCGATGCGGTGCAGCATGACCATGAAGGAAATTACGGCGATTATTCCCAGGATATTATACAAGATCGGAATGTTGACCATCAAGTGAAGGTAGTAGGGATGAACTCCGTGCTTCTCTGTGTTCTCCGGATTAATGTTATATCGTATGAAATTTAGTGGAGTCACGACAAAGTTGTTGATACTGATGTCCAATTGGTTCACTTCTGCCGGAGTTATGTATCCATAGTAGAACGAATCGACTAAGATGAAGAATACTATCGCTGTAATTGACGCCATCACGAACGTAATTATTCGTACGTTGAAATCCGCAAAGGAAACCGTTCTGGTTCCCATTCCACGCAGCAACCAATGAAACACCAGGGGCAAGCCAAAAAGGAAAAACATAGGCCTATTGAAAACGCCAGCAACGCAAAGCGTCGCCATCAGGACGCACTTGTTAAGTGAATGCGATGGTAGGGACATCTTCAACTTAACAACTTTACCTTTTGATTGTTATTTTTGTATTCTCCCCAGCGCGGAAGTAACGATCTTTGATGAAGTTTTTTTTCAGAAGCAGATAATTTATCATTTCCATGCGAAGCGCTAGGAGCGGACAGTAATTTTATTGCTAGAACAAATAGACATGAAGAGAAAGTGTATTGATAGATCCGTAAGGGAACGGCAGGCTTTGAAAATTGAATAGATGTAAGTTTGAAAACGAGCGGAGGGCATTTGAACGGTAGTATACGATCAGGCACATAACCCTTTGTCATACTACCCTATGCAGGATAGGCAAGGGGGGAAATCCCCTTGACTGACAAAAGGTTATGCAACCGATCGTGCTCTTATACTACCTATTGCTTGTTTCTAGTTCAAGCGATTTGTTCGTCTCCTAATACTGCCTAGCACGGGTGAGAAATTATCTCCCGCTGTTGGGTTTATTTTTAGCATGCACCGCCTATTTCACACATTTGCTCTTCTCGTCATCTATAACAAATCGCTAGAACTAGAAACAAGCAATAGGTAGTATAAGGACTGGTTGCATAGCTTTTGTCGTCAGGGATTTCCCCCTTGCCCATCCTGCATAGGGTAGTATGACAAAGGGGTTATGTGCCTGATCGTATACTACCGTTCAAATGCCCTCCGCTCGTTTTCAAACTCACATCTATTCAATTTTCAAAGCCTGCCGTTCCCTTACGGATCTATCAATACACTTTCTCTTCATGTCTATTTGTTCTAGCAATAAAATTACTGTCCGCTCCTAGCGCTTCGCATGGAGATGATAAATTATCTGCTTCTGAAAAAAACTTCATCAACTTTACCTTTTCCACGGTGTTTTTCGCCTTCTGATACTTTTCCTCCAAAAACTCCTTCTGATAAATCACCGTATTTGAATGGATCATGCAATCGCTGACGATGTACAACAGTAACGAACAGAGTGCCATCTCTATGCAATTTGTAAACGTCCTCGTCGAATAAACCAGCATAACGTACGAACTGGCCAGCGTCAGCAACCGGAACTGACTCTGCAACCCATAAGCTCGACAAATCTTCTGCAAACTCCAATCATTCACGATCGACAGAATCACCAGAACCGAAGAAAGCTGAACGGCAGCTTCATGCCAAAGAACCGAATCGCCATCGAGCAGATCGGGAAGGTTTGTTTTGTTTGCAATGAATCCGGTTTTGACTGATAAAGAGGCGCGCCTTTGAAGAGTGCTGTCACTCACAAAGGGTTTAAATAGCGGAAACTTTCAATAAAACTTGATTCATTGCCAACAAAACAAACAATAATGACAACTGTAACAACACCGAATACTTCATCATTTCTCAATAGTGATGATGTAACTCAACATGCGCTAAACAAAGGATACGGGATATAGTACAACAGATCAAATTACTGGTCGCAGTGCTTTATGTCCTGAGCAGAGAAGAAAAAGCAGAGACGCTCACGTGAAAACCGTGAATACACGGAAGAGAATCTCCTTCCAAAAGCTAGTTCACACTAACAGCATAAGAATCGAACCCTCGATTGACAGAACAAACCCAACAGATGAGGTCAAAAAGCCTGCCTTCGCACAGCGAAGTGTTAACAATAAGGATGAGGCAGTCCCATGCTCATTATCCAGTTCGCTTCGCTTGAGTGCCCCGATGGCCCCTCCCCTTCCCCGTCATATGTTATTTCATGAACATGTTGTTGTTGTTGTTGTTGTGGTCATTTGATTGTAGAAAATTTTACAGTATTCGGCAATTCTTCGTCAAATCTTCAACAGCTGAACGTTCGTCAATCCGACTAACCGGATATCGGTGAAATTCTACAATATTCCGATAAAAAAATTACCGTAGCCTGTCAAATATCACCAAAATCCGTTAAATCGGATTACCGAACGTTCAGCTGTTGAACACCGAACACTGTAAAATTTTCTAAGTGTGTAGCCTTTGTTATTGACTGTATGCATATAATGTACACTCCCGCGTCACTTTACTCAATTTTTGAGGACAATTGTATGCTATCTCTTTTTCTCTCACGGAAATGTTACTCAATTTTCGTTAAAAAGTCGATCAACTCCTACTCAAAGATTGAGTACTTTTACGAAAATTGAGTAACATTTCGTGAGAGAAAAAGATAGCACTGTAATTGTACTCAAAAATTGAGTAGTGACATAGAATTATGTAATAGAATATATTTTACATGTTTACAAAATATATCAGAGCATTCACTGGTTTGTTTCTGAAAACTATGTAATCAGGTATGTATCAATTCTAAATAATCCTGGAAAAGCTAAAACCCAATTATGTCCTTCCAGAATTATGATTGAATAATTTGGTGATATAGAGTTTCTAGAAGTATCTCGTGCCTTCTGGCACTCGCCAACAATTCATAAACAAAAGAAAAAAAGAGAAAAATACCACTATGTTGTACTTTTCTGTCTGTCGGGAGCTCAGATTTCTCTTACCTATAGGCACCCCTAGTGATCCTCAGAGTACAGAGATATGCGGAAGCGGCCATGTTGAGCCAATCGAGCAGCGAGAACTGTCAAAATCTGAGCCAAACGAGCATGTTTACTGTTTGCTGAAATGTTTAGATTGCTAAGTATTGAAATGGAGTTAAAAGAAATGTTTTATATTTATTAGGCTTCAAAAATCAAAAATGAATCATTCGTTTTCTGTTGAACTTGTGGTGTAATAATAACATAATATTTTATTATCATCTGTGTTCGATAATGTTGCTTGTGTTGCTGAAATGAAAATTTGTCGAAATTTGTACAGAAGGCCATTTTTTCAATTCATTTCACTGGTGCCGTGTTGTCAGTATTTTGAAGAGAATTCTGCACCAGTGGCTAATTCTGTCGATTTGTTTCGATCGTAGATTCCCTCATAGCCGTTCAATAATGAAATCGCCAAGTCTGAAGTCAATATTAGGAATCATCTTCATACTCATTCAAGTCTGCAATAGTAATCATCAGAGTTTTCGAAAAGTTACTTGTCGTCCATACGACAGTTTCGGCCAAGCCGCTTCCAGTATTGAATCGATTTTTGTGTCATATACGGTGATACGTTGGTGTACACCAACAATATTCAAGACGTAGCTTATGTTGACGCAATTCGATGATTTAACACCTCTGCGGTTTGTGCAAAACTTTGCAATACACTTAATATTTATTTAGATATATAATAATCAAATTACTTCCCGCATAACGAAAAACGATCTGCTATATAGTCAAAACTATATTTCGAATGTAAGGTATATTATCACATTTTATGTTATTGTTGTCGAATAGTTCAATCTCATTTTCACCATACAAACTCTACATTAACACATATTGTTAATGTTTGCCATATTGTCATTGAAAGGTTTTTTATTGTCTGCACTCGGTCTGGATTATAAACCAACTATATGGCATAGAGTTCCGCAAAAATTTTGTTCGTGAAAATTGCCATTTTTTTATGGTAACCTAACTTAACCGCCTATTCAACATATTGTTATTTGGCCTTATACCATCTGACATATTGTTAAAACTATATAGGAGATTGTTAGTTTATAGTTGTCAACTATAAGGGTAAATGTCGTAACAATAACGGAAACGGTCGATAACAATAAGGGAAACGGTCCAGGAATGGTTTGTGATTATGCGGGTTGTACGTTATAAATGTTAACAAAAAACGCTAACAACGACGAAGTCATGCACAAAGCTGTAACATTTTACGCTGTGGAAGTGTTAGCAACTTTTGTAAACAAAACGAACACCGTTGCCAAACCGTCGGATTGAATTTCCGCATATCTCTGTACTCTGAGGATCACTAGGCACCCCTAATCCGCGCTTATGCTATCGCTATTTGTTCTCCATTTTGTTCACCTACTGACACTCTCACAAACTGACTCTCTCTTCTTTCGTTTCTTCTGATCCGATTAACGACAGAGGGGAAACATTCCACTTCCCCTTAGGGAACATTCTCCGCTTGTCACGTTTTTCGTATGGACCTTCACATTTTTTTGTATAGATCGTCACGTTTTCCCAAACACCCCCTCCCCGCTTACTGCGTGACATAATTAATGGACCGTCCCTTATGGCAAATCATCCTTTCTCCCACCGCGAGGTTTTAGGATTCTTCTCTCTTCAGCTCTTCTCCTTTTCGACACTACCGGTAGACTAAATACAGTTCGACATGGAGTTTTCATAAGCGCCAATGTCGCAAACGTAAACAATGGCTTCTTTTGCGAATTTCTTGAAAATGCTCGTTCAAGTAAACTACCACTTCGATTGTAAAGGGGAACTCCTGTTCTGTACAATCATCGTCATTATTCACTATGATTAAGTTAGCATTCTCAAGAAATTTGCGGAAAAAGTCATTGTTTACGTTTGCGACATCGGCCCTTATGAAAACTTTATGTCGAGTTGATAAATTCACATGCTTAAACATTTGATATTGCTTCGATTTTGTTTGTAAGCAGTACATTTCCATGCAATGGCCAAAAAGCAGTTTTTAAATTTTGAGTGTTTACACCAAAATTATGGGGGTTCTGAAGAGCTGCACATATAGAGTACTTTTGCCCAGAGCGATAAAACGGTCGCTGTAGATGATGTCGATAATTGTCGTTCCGAAGAAGGCAGGAAAAAAAAAAAAAAGAAGAAAGAAGCAGCCGAAGAAAAAAAAAAAGAAGAAAAAAAAGAAGAAGAAAAAAGAAGAAAAAAAAAAGAAGAAAAAAAAAAGGAAAAAAGAAGAAGAAGAAAAAAAAAAAAGGAAAAAGGAAGGAAGAAGGAAGAAGGAAGAAATATCCTCAAGCTCAAACCGTTGTAACAAAAAACCTTAGTGTAATCTGAATTGCCACTAAGAAATAAATGTAGTTCAAATTCAATTGAGAATGTATTGGAAACAGTTTGAAACAAACATTGAAATTTCTGCTCTATTTAAAGCTATCTAACCCGGTGTCTCCACTAACATTTTCTGACTTGTCAGATCTGGCTTAACATATGGCAAGCTACCTGACATTTCTCCGAGGCTGGGCACAGCTCAATCAGATTTGTTAAGACATTTTCATCAAATTTTAATAATTGCAGTACCCGATCCCGGTTTTTTAAATATCTCGAGCAATGATGGATTCTCTAAAACAATTTTTTGAAATTGAAAATTTTTTTTAGAATTTTTTAGGATTTCGTCATGTTTATTTGAAAAAAATGTCTGCTTAAATGTCTAACATTTCTGTCAAGTTTTATGTTTGTACTGATCTGTCTTAACATTTATCATATGTGTCTCCACTTTTCATAATCTTTGACAGTGATACAAATGACGCTTGGTAAAGGAATGCCAGATTTGGCATAAATTTATGGGACAATTCATGTAAACTCTAGCCAGATATTGCAGAAATCAGGTCTCTTGTATGAAAGATTGCATACAATTACGTTGTTTGCGTTGGCTTTTGGCTTCTATTATGCGAGGAGAAATTCTACGCGTCTGGTTTTTTCTCTCATTTTTGGTCATTATTTTTTTCGGTCGACGCGGT
>JASCZW010021130.1:0-10000 GCA_034211315.2 Aedes japonicus
AGGGGTTCGGGTGAATCGGAGGAGTAGTTTGCAATTTCCTATGAAGCAGTTTTTCCTTTTTGCTGTATTTAGATACCAGGATTGAAATCGAGGTAGTAGACGAATTCGTGTATCTGTGTTCATTGGTGACCGCCGATAACGACACCACCAGAGAAATACAAAGGTGTTTAATCGTGCCTGCTTTGGACTCCGAAGGGCGCTAAGATCGAACAAAGTTCGCCGAACCACAAAGTTGACCATCTACAAGATATTAACTAGATCGGTAGTTCTCTACGGCCACGAAACATGGACATTGCTAGTGAAGGACCAACGCGCTCTTGGAGTCTTTGAACGGAAGGTGCTGCGTACCATCTACGGTGGAGTGTAGATGGAAGACGGAACGTGGAGGAGGCGAATGAACCACGAATTGCACCAGTTGCTGGGAGAACCTCCCATCGTACACATCGCCAAAAATCGGTCGACTACGGTGGGCTGGGCATGTCGTAAGAATGTCGGACGACAGCCCCGTTAAAATGGTTCTCGAAAACGAACCGACAGGTACAAGAAGAAGAAGTGCGCTACGAGCAAGGTGGATCGATCAAGAAGAAGGCGACCTTCGGACCTTCCGCAGACAGCGAGGTTTGCGAGTTACAGCCATGGACCGATTACAATGGAAACAACTTCTATGTACAGCAGAGGCCACATCGGCCTTGGTCTGATTGGTAAGGTAAGGCAAGATACACTCTTAGGAAAAAATTTTGTAAATTGATGTGCCGTTAGACCACCCGTTAGACAGAAATTTGCGTCTGTTCTTAAATTTACAAAACATCAAAATGATAGGGGCCAATTATAAATGTCAAGTCGACCGTTACTTTGCTCGACATGTCTATTTTGCTAATTTTGTCGAGTTGATCGACTCAATCGACCGCTCGGAAACTGTTGTCGAGTAAGATTTTGTTTTAGTGCGTTTTTTTCATCGGTTAGTGATAATTCGCTTAGCAAGGTAAGAAACATACTAAACTTTTGTTGTTTTCTCGGGGACTCAGAAGAACAGTAAAAGATATGACCTATTGAAATCAATCTTAGAACTCTGATTTTTTTTCCTACGTACTACTAAACGCATCATTTCAGTAGATTTGCACTTGGGATTTTAAAATTTAATTTAGTTTATGAAATTAGTCCAAGATTCCTAGAGGTGTAGAAAATGACCCAGGCCCAAAATGACTTAGGGCACATCCTGGAAAATTCAGAAGTAAACTTCCCAGAGCCTCGGGAAGATAATTTCTAGAAGTTTGAATTCCTCGAAAAACTTCACAGCTGGTCAGGCAGAAACTTCTCAGAAGTATTGGAAGCAAGTAGTTCAAAAACCTTCAAAAATTCAGGACATTTCCGAAGTTCAAGATCAGAATTTCAGGACAGAACTTCCCCGAAAATGAGGAGAGGACTTATCAGAGCTTCATGAAGAAGTTTAGTGAAGAGGACTTCTTTGAAGTTTGGCACTTTCCACTTTGAAGTTTGGAGCTCTTCCCAGAAATTCAAAATAGAACTTCCCAGACGTTAAGGAAAAAACTTCTCTGAGTTTCAGATGGGAACTAACCAGGGAGAGCACTACCTATAATTTCGAAAAAAAAAATAGGAACGAATATCCTCAGGACAATACGTCAAAGAACTTCTCTGAAGATCAGGAAAAAACTTCCAAGAAGTTCCGGAAGAAACTTCTCAAAAGGTTAGTTGAAACTTCCCAGAAGTACTAGACACCTTTTCCAAAGCTCAGAAGAGAAAATTTCAGAATTTCAGAATGAGGATTTCTTGAAATTCAGGAAGGAACTTCTCTACAGAACATTAAGAAACTTTCCAGAAGCATTGGAAGTACTTACTTCTTATTTGAGTGATTTTTCATCAGTTTAGGAACAAACTTCTCCAAAGTTCTGGAGAAAACTTTCCGAAAAATTCAGAAGAGGACAAACTTCAAGAACAAATTTAAGAAAATTTTCTTTTCAATAAAGTTGTCCTCTTAGTTCAAACTGAGATCAATCAGAAGTTTGGATAGAATAAGCTCAGGATAAAACATCCCTGAACTTTGGGAAGAAACATACCGAAGAGGGCACTACTTATAGGATCAAGAAAGAATTTTTTAAAAATTTCAGGAAAAAACTCCTAAGTTTACAAGAGGAATTCTCAAAAGTTCCAAAGGAAACTTGCCAAAAGTTTAGTTGGAACTTCCCGAAAGATTTGTTGGAACTACCCAGAAGTGCTAGAGAGCATTCCTGAAGCTCCGAATCGAACATCCCAGAACATCAGAATGAGACCTTCTCGATGCTCAGGAAATCCCTGAATTTCAGGTAGAGACTTTTGATAAAATCAGCAAGAAATCTAGGGGAAACTTTTTAGTAGTTCAAGCAGGAGTTGCTCAGAAATTCAGGAACAAACCTCCTAGAAGTTCAGAAGACAATATTTCAGACGTTCAGAAAAGGGCCAGATACAAAGCAACACCATGCTGGAGGTAGCGATGGCATTTCGCATTAATGTTACGCGCACGCGTCAGGGAATTTATCTGCATTCGCTTCTGTGAATTTGAGAGCTCTTCTTCTCACTCTAGAGCGATAGAGTGTAGTGTGAATAAAAAACATTTTTCTCCACTCGCATGCGCTATCCGTATGCAAACACGGAGGTGAATATAAACAAGAGAGAAGAGCTCTCGTTGAGGTAGGAAGAGTGTGTGGAAAAAATAAAATCTCTCTCTACCACACTGAGGATATGGGCATCACTGGCTGGAAGTGGTTGGTTTCGATCCCAGATCTGGTCTAGGAATTTTTCAAAAAAGGAAATTTCTCCACTCCTTGGGCATAGCAAGCGATTCGTTGATAGAAAAAATGGAGAAATCGCTTCGAATCTGGATTGAGGACAATGTATGTATGTATGTATGTATGTATGGTAGCCACCATCCCCTCTAGCCCTTGGCTTGGATGCAGCTCCACTTAACAGCAAGATCAAATTGGGCCACCGATCTGAATTCGCACTATCGCTGTATGAAGGGCCAAAAACGGAGGGGTGGACCCGTAAGCAGAGACACTTACACGAAATCCACGGGAAATTAAGAATCTCCTTCCAACGATATGATCCAACATATCGAATAACACAATTCGCAATACTCATTAAGCTTTCTACAGGATGGCTTGTTAAGAAGGGCGCGTCACTGTCCCTGAAACTGTTGGAGTAGAACTCGCAGCACCACACTCGAATCGGTAGGATAAGAAATGATACTGTTTGTTCCCTCCTAGACTCAGGCAGTCAATCAAACCATCGTCCAGTTTCAGCTTGAATGATACCCTGGTGCTCCCTCCCAACCCAGTATTTATTATATTTATATAAATATAGATGTAATGTAATAATGATATGTTATATATGATTATATAGTAGAGCAAAAATTATATAAGGATATTTAGTTAAATTATGTAATAGTTGGAGTTCACGAGCCTATGATAACCATGTTAAACTAAATTAATTAACCTGCTGAAATAATAATATTAAGGCAGTAATAATAATATGTAGCTTCGTACCACTTTGTATCGCTGGTGGGTGACTGTATCTCTGGAATGTGAAGGTCATCTTGTTATTCATTGAGGTATAAATATCAATAAAGCATTCAATTGTATATAAAACCATAATATTATATTATTACGTATTTAATCATGACATATAGATATATAACCTTCTGGAATGAAGAGCATTTATTAATTTTGATTATTATTTGATATAATGTAATAAAATAATCATACCGGCCGGATCACCAAACTGAAGCAATTAAAATTTTATTAATTATTTTATTACTTCTTCCATAATATTATATTTATGATATGCAATTGATAATGATGAACAGCTGTGTTCCTCTGAACCGCTCAAATAGTAGTTGATGATCGTGTACTGAAATGTTAAGGTCATATTACGCCATTTAATGGAAAATATAATGAAGGAATTAAAGGTTGAGTGGTCGAGAGAGTTGTCAACATTTCTATTAATGAAAATATGCTAGAGCTTGTAAAAAACATGCATCATATAATAACACATACTAGTATCTACACATCTATATATACATCCATTGCTACTTTCGAGAAGGCCACTCCGCCGGTGCTAGATACAGCTGAAAATTGATCCCCATTCTTACTGCTGCTTCTACCAGAAGATGATCATCCTATAACCGCAAGACCTCCTCTCCTAAACTGTATGGTACCTGAGAGAAATTTACCTTTCTGGCGTAATACATGTAATGAAATATACAGAATTAGGCTATGAATAAACAATGTCCTATAAGATAAAATATATAGTGAGGGTATATTGTAATATGAATTGAAAATTACATGTGTGCTGACTGCTGTTTTGTTGCAATTGTAGACAAACTTGCGCATCCATTATGAACCAGAAAATTTAGGCAATGTATGACCGCCATGAAAAAAAAGAATTTTAAATTTTAAATTATTTTGTAATACCTGACGACCTGGAAGACCTGAAAGATATGAGAATGGAAAATTATGATATGATGTACCGGTCGCACCCCCTCACTTCGCTATTGTCGGATTGACAACATTGCCCAGGCTACGCCAACCAGCGTCTCCATGTTTCAGCTGGCAGTCTTTTGTGATCATATGACTCGTGGAGGCGTGAGGTAGGAACTTGTGAGGACCAGAGGTCGGTCGCACCCTCCTGCCAAGTTGTCAACTCACCATTTGAAGCCCTTCAAAACTGTATTTTGACCATTGCACAGAAAAGGATTCCTGTCGAATCTAAACAGCAAGTAAGTTCGTTTCAAAGCATTCTCGTTTTTCGGCAAGCGTTGGTTTTCCAGTTATATCAAACGGAACTCTCTTCCCAATGTGTTGCTGAAAGAGGAAAGTGCGTCGGCTGACAGCGAATTAACTGCACATTTTCCAGCACTTTTCAAGGAAATTATAGCACAAGGTGGTTATATTGCAGATCAGGTTTTCAATGATGATAAAACGGGCTTTTTCTGACAGAAAATGCCATGCTCGGGCGAAACAATGTGCAAGCAGGCTAAGGCGGCTGAAGACAGAATAACTTTTCTGTTCTGTAGTAACGCTTCCGGAGACCGCATTCTCAAACCACTCTTCATAAACCAGGTTCTTCGCCCGCGATCAATGAAGAACATGGATTTCAACTCTTCGCCAGATGATAAATTCCAAAGCCTGGGTGAACTCAAGACAACCAGTTTTTTTTGCTATAGCCACCATCTTGGATTTCAAAATATCGTAAAGGGCCATCTATATACCACGTGGACAGTTTAGGGGAGGGGACGGGGTTGGCAAGTGTCCACGATCCATACATTCTATAGTAAATATATATGAATTATTGTCCACGCAGGGGGAGCGGGATGTCAGAAATCGGTCAAACCCATTCCACGTGGTATGTGGATAAGATCATTAGACAAAAGTTTTGTGCTTCTACACACCTTCTGCTTCTTCTTATTTCTGTATTTAGGTGAATCTTAGCCTAAGGTTGGTTTGCCAGCAGAGGGAGGCACCTTCACCCTACATATCGCACTCATCAAAACATGAGCCGGGGCCAACGGCCTTACTTTCACTCCGAAGGAAGACGGGAACAGAAATTGTTTGCCTCAAAAACCCCACCGACTTTGACTGGGATGTAACCCAGACCCACTGGTGTGCCAAGTAGCAGTCACGCTTACAACTATACCAACAGTGCTAACTTCTACACATCATCTACATTCCAAAAACTTCTACCTATCCGATTCTTTTTTTTATCGTGCATATGAATCCCTATCGTACAAGAGAATATGTGCAAAAAAACTGAGCTTCCCTGGTGTTCATATAATTAGGCAGAAGTTTATAGAACCACCAGGACCATCTCTTGAACCATATGACCCAAACAGACCACTTCTTCTTGACCGCCTCTTGACCAACAGCCCTCCCCTAGCCACACTTGCCTCCATGCTAATCACTGACTCTTAAGCCTCTAAGCCTCTAGCCCCCCCCCTTGATCGCCCTTGACTCCTTCTCGACTATCTCTGCGAACCCTCCCTGAACACTCATGACCATTGCTTGGTCAGGAGTTGTTCTTGGAACTCCAGTTTTTCCGTGTAAAAAAGAATCGGATGTACCAACACTGAGGTATTCACTAAAAATTATTCAGAAAGCAATAAGAAAAGCTAACCATCAAATAATTATTTTCGAAATCGCCATAGAATTTTCCGAAAACTTTACCTCTATGGCACTTCTCGGAACACCGTTCTCCGGAATGATTACTTTCCCGAAAAAAAGATTACGGAAAATTAGTCATTCTGGGAAACGATTTGTCGAGGAACTCTTTTGTATCTACATAAAAAATATTCAAATGTTCTATAATTTGTTGTGTTTTAGAAACATTTATAAGAATTAACAAAAATGATATCAAGTTTATCAAAATTGTCTTATAAAATCATAATATGTCAATCCATAAGTTGAACTTCAGGCGTTTTCTTCGTGAGAATATTAGGAAGCTTTTAAAAAAAATTCTAACATATTATCAGACCTACCCCCCTTTTTAGAGACCCACTAGTCTACAACCAAGATCAGATACGCTTATACGAGATCTTTTGACCAACAGCTTTTGTTAGCGTCATTATCTAGATCAGACATCGAAATACATTATTCATTAATCCGTGCATTGTGACGACTCATCATCATGCCTTCCATTTATTTCTTCTTTTTGTGTGATACAAGTACCTATCGTTTACGTAGCTTGGTGATAAGAATCGCGGTGTTTTATTCACGCATCAATGGATCGATAAGAGTACGGCTGAACGATGATTAGCAGAAATTGAAGTCGTTTTATTCACCGTGACGAGGTTGTTTTGCCACGGATATCTTGATGGTGGAAATTATAAGCAATGTTTTTATTTTTCCAAGTAGAGTGATTTCCTACGATGTTTTGTAGTAGGGATTATGTCTTTCATGTTTATCTTAGTTCTCCTTGTATTGATTTTACTTATCTGAATGTTAGCTAATGAACCTAACATATCGGGTGAACAAGAAATTATTGCAACACTGTTGATTTACTTTAAAATCTCGTGTAATTAACGGATAAAATCCAAGTTGCAGAATCCTGGTGATTGTAGTTAATACACGTTAGTATAAATTAGTCTACAACACAGAAGAAGTCTGCATATTGTAGACGAAATACGCGTATCTGTCAAGATAAGCAAAAGTAGTTGGAATTAAATGGAAAATACTATTTTTTTTTTCTTATTTCTAGTAACATTTCACTGCAAAAAGCCGTGCTAAGAAGCTTTATTCACACCATTTTTTTTATAACATTGTCTTGCATCATAATGGATGACGAAACATACGTACTCGAAGACTTTAAACCGCATTCGGGTCAGACTTTTATACCGCAATGCAATAAAACGACGGTTCTGAGCATTTCCGGACAAAGAATGTGTTCAAATTTCCGAAGAAGTACTTGATTTGGTAGGCCATATGTAGTTGTGGTTAAAAATTAAAAGTTTTTTCTTACTAATAACTCGACTGTCGAGGTATTCCACTAAACAGCTCAAACTCTCTAGGATTCAGTGAAATGTTGCTTGTGATCACGGCTGGGCACCTTTTTGATCTTGTACGCCTTCAGTCCTTGCCTCATCTTCAATTTTCGTACGTATGATTTTAACTTCCCAAATTTGCGAGTTATATTTCGCACAAAAAGATTAGAATTTTTCTCAATAATGGCTTTTCGATTTGTTCCACTTCCAACCTTCCGATCCACAGTCAAGCGCTGGTCAAATGTTTTGCAAACACAAAACACGGAACTTTTCGGTAGTTTTACTTTCTTGGCAATACCGATAAATTCAGATTTTGCACCGTTCGTACAAAATGCGCTTGTGCACTTCCACTTGATTCGACGCCATTTTGCTGAATGTAACAAGAATGAAAACATCTTGTGCCACAAAATTAAATTGAGTGTTTTTGCTGTCATATAAGTGAAAATAATTCAAAATCTACACTGAAAGAAACACTGTACGAAGTTTCCCGTGTACAGTCTTTAAAAGGGGTCGTAGAGTTCTCTGCATCTCTCTTAAGTATATGTTGGTCTAACATACCTTTCCACTCATCCACAGTTGCAAGGACGTGGCCAGGGTTGCTTTTGTCTACTAGAGGCTGCATGTCTGGTAGCTAGGGTTTGAAATCATCCCCCAGGCATCTTACCAAATGACAACGGATGTAATAGTTCTCTTAACAGTAGATTTAGTCTTCACAACCTACGATATGGTGCAACTGTAATTGCTATCGCTATACATTCAAGGATGATATACTGCCAGATTTAGGTCATTTGAAGATCATGAAGATAATTTGTTAAACTTAACCAGTGACGCCATGGTTAAGAAAATCGAAAATTTCACTCTAGTAACGTTTGCATTAAAAAAACGAAAGGCTGAGTTATGCCAGTGACATACCTGCAAAGTTGACGTAAGACTGCTTGTTGATGTGAAGAAATTAATGTCATCAAATGATGAATTTCTACTATATTTTATTCAGTCTAAAGAACCATGAAACCCTATGCTATTGGTGTGTGAGGCTCCGGTTCTTCTTCCACTATGGGTTCTCCATGAAAATTTATAGGAACTGCAGTTCGGCTCAAATTAACTGTTAATGATAGTTTGTTTGTTGAATGTCCAACGTGCTTGCTAGTGTTAAAAGTGTTTACGGAGGGAACATGGTTCGCGATTAAAATTAGTCTTCTTGAGCTGCAGGACAGCCTGAGTGTTTGGTAGCACGTAATATTACGATAAAAATAAGCATTTACACCATCTTCAGCTGTAGATTGTACAGACTGAACAATGAACATTCACAAAGTTGGAAAGCTGGCAAAAAAATGCAAGCTATGCACGTGTGTGCAAGCGGCTAGCAGGAACAAATAACTCGAAACAAATTTATCGCTGTAGTGTCCTTATTCAACCATCATCAACATATCAATATACAATATGGATGAGTCGATAGCACAAAATGGTGCCACGCTATTGGCCACTGTTGTAATGCCGCCGTCAAGTGTTCTATTTTTGTTCTCACTGATCATCGATTAAGCGTTTTATGAAATAAACAAAGCCATGCAAGTGTGTGATAGCGACAGGTAGCACACAGCTTGGTGTAAAATATATCCATTTGCTGCTATGCTGTACCCTGAATTCCTCGCCAAGCTAACCAACTGTAAGGTTTCTATCACATCTTAGTTTTTCAAAGTGGCTGAATGGTTTCCATCAAGGGCTGCCATGTTGTCAGTCACGGTTCAAATCTCGGTCTCGGAATTTCACAATTTATGTTTGTGAGTCATCTGAGTTTCAGGTTTCCATCTCTTACTCAACCACTGCGCACAACCTCACGCATATATTTAATTTTTCAAAGCGAATTACTGTTTTGACCACAACCAATTTTGGATTTTTCCTCCAACTTACGATCCACAGAAATGGAACAAAATCTTGCGAAATTAGATTACAATCTTGCTTTTTATGTTGTGTGTAGAGTGATTTACGATCAACCCTAACACATAGTGGAACAGTTTGGACATTTTCGTTTTGCAAAAAGCTCCACCGGCTGGAGCGGGAATCACAACCTCAACTTCATGGCAAACGCTTGAACGACGGGCGACGCCACTAACCACTTGACCACGAAGATGATGTGGGCGATTAAATTGACCATTTTCTCCGCGACGCGGCTTTTTCAACACCATATTGAGTCCTAGAGGGTTTAAGCTGTTTAGTGGAATACTTGTAACTATAATTTAGAAGAAAAATTAGTAATCTCCATTTAATTCCAACTACCTTTGCTTATCTTCGACAGATACGCGTATTTCGTCTACAATGTGCAGACTTCTTCAGTGTCTCGTACTAATAACTCGACTAAGTAGACGAAATAACCATATTGAGCCTGTGCGTGGTAATGAAAATTTCGATGAGCCCAAGAGAAATTTCTATCAAACATACTCTTTAGTTGGCAACTTGATTTGATCGTCCTGAAAA
>JASCZW010021131.1:0-11148 GCA_034211315.2 Aedes japonicus
TAAGGGCAAAGTCAGTCGAGGATCTGAGAATAACGACCGATTTGAAAATAATTGAATGAACTGCTCTATATAATGAACCAATCACCAACACATATATACTATGGTACATAATGAACATTTTATAATTCTTTTTGTTGATATATTTTGCCGAAGAAGTATTGTTATCATAAAAAAACTAAGAATGATAAAAAGAGATTAGCAGAAGAGATCTTCTCTAATATATTCCAAGTTGTTCTCCGGTACTTTACAAATCTTATTCTCATATTGGCAAATACAATCACCGCAGACATTCTCCTATTGCTACGCTCACGTAAAACATGTTCATATAAGGTCAAATATTTCCAGAATATTAATTATATTCTGATCAAAGTTCAACAGATTCCTTATATTGTTATATATTTTTGTTCAAGTACACGAATCCAGCAGTTTTTATTTCGTAGGGTATAAGTATATAAACATAAATTACATTATCATAGACTCAATAGAATAATTTTTTTTTATATTCTCCATTCATAGCGAGCAAAATAATAGCTGAATAATATATAATACATTAGAAACACTCAAAAGGAATAATGGCGAAGACCCACTTTGAACATCGAAGTGAACTCAACTCTATTCCTGCATTCATCGCTTGGCATCCGTTTGTATGTAGAAGTACGGATGAAAAAATGTTGCTCTTCTCCCCGGGATTACTCGAAATTCATATATGAAACTATGTTATATTTTTACATCAAAAGATTGCTAAGAAAATTTGCAATCTTATGGTACCAATAAAAGTACATAAAACAAAATTTTGTAGCATACTTTTTGAATTTCCAAAAACCACCTAAAACGTTCCACGCTATGGGAGCTCCGAACCGTGGGAGGTGGAGGACGAAAAAATAATAATTACCAACAGCACAAACCGTCTGTTCATTTCCAGTTTTAGTATATGTCCAGCCGTAGCTAGGATAGGATGTACGTTTCGTTTAGGAAGAATTGGACATCGAAGAGGATTATTTTGAAACGCCGACAACGTGGCATCAGTATTTTTCAGAATGAGGAAGTGCAGGAAGATGTTTGTTCAATTGATACAATTTTTTATTTTTCTTTCAAATGATTAGTCAAACGGCTAAAAAATACTTGATTATATCAAAACTGGCTAACATTTTAGGTATAATCGTTTGAACTTTATGCATCGTTCAATATTTCATAAACAACGAGTCACTTGTTGAATTCAAATGGATATTGCATATGTTGAATTAAAACAAATCTTTGTTTTTTTCCTGTAATCAAAAATTGTATTGTATTGACCAGATGATATCATAATTTTAGGAAAATTTGCAGACTATTTTCATCGACCACCTAACTAACTAACTTGAAGTTAATTAATCCATATCAGAACCGTTTCGCCAATATTTCAAATAAAAATATTAATTGTAGGTCCATTATAGATCAGAATGTTCAAGTATTTTTACGAAAAGTTGTCTAAGTATTAAGAATATTTTGAGAAAATTTAAACCAATCATCTGACGATATTTTAATGTGCCTGGCATTTTTTACAATAACGTTTGTTTTAACCATTTGGAATGTTCAAAAATTTATTAAAAAAATAATAATTTGAAGACACGTTGTAGTGCTTTAAGATTTTTAAAGTACGTAAATACATTTTACAAAATTTTAAAAATAACAAAAAAAAGGTTAAGGTACTCGAATAAATAATTCTCTCTATAATATTTCGAGAAAATTTATCAAATCTTCCGACAGCATCTGAATATGCATCACTTTTTGTTTTTAATGAATAATTAAATTATACATAATTTTGTTAAAAGCTTACTAGAATACAATACGTACATATATTTGAATCTAAAATATGCAATTATTATATTTTCGATAGTATTGTTAGAATTTTGTCAAACACTAATATGATTCTCTCAAATTATTTAGAAGCGTTTTGATGAATAGAAACTGGACTAAAATACATTATGCAATCCCAAGGAACATGAAAGTTTTTTGAAAATAGCAGCACAAATATTCAATTTGGAAAACACTTGGGTTAGTCATATAAAGTTAATAAAATGTAAGTCAAAATGTCTTAATAATTGTGTGTATGGTATTCGAAGCTCTTAAGAACATTCTGAGAAAATTTCAAATAAAAATTGGACTGCATTCAACAGACACATCAACCTGGCGATTTTCTAATGTAATGTTTATCTATTCTAATGAATAATTTTCTTATGAAAATGAATCATCTTTGTAATTGAATTATGATGTTCCTAGTGATTTTCTAAAGAAATAAAAAATGTTTATTTTTATTTTACACTGACTAGTTATCTAAATTTTTTTGAATGACTTTCATAGTACTCTAAATCATTCTGTAAAATATAAGCAAATCATATGATGGTGAAGAAAATTTTCGGAAAAAAATGATACTCTATTCATGTATCATTTTTAGCAATATTTTTAGTTTTTCGAAATGTCCTGAATGATTTTTTTACAAATTCCTCAAAAAGGGCGTATTTTTTCGAATTCCCCACATCAGTAAAACTATTTTGATTATTTTGTGAAAATTTCCTCTGAATAATAATAAAACAAATTATTATTTGCTAAACTTAATCGTTTTGTTTAAACCTCACAAATTGGAAATGGATAAGACAATTATATAAACAAAATCAAAACTTTATTAAATCAGATATTCCAAAGCCAAATCAAAATAAAATTGACTGTACACTTATCCAAAGTAAATATTTATCTTAAATTACTAATCTAATTTTTTTCCAAATCATTCAAAATGACCGTCATTATTTGAAATAAGCCCCAGCCACTATTCAATCACTTTGAATGAGTTGTGTTAATATTCTACAAGTATTAGAATAAATATATCATTCTTGAATAAATTTGACCAACTGTACCAAAATACTAAATATTAAAATAATTTAAATATGGGTTCATTAATTCAAAACAATTCCTGCACACACTGCTTAGAAAACTGTTATGAAAATCGATGGTTTCAATTTACAATATATCCACCAAACAACTTAAGTTATTTAAAAAAAGCTGTTCAATGAACTAAATTATTTTAGAAATTAGCCACCCGCATAAAAATATCACCTGCTGATTTCTTTGAATTATCTTAGATCATTCTGTAAACTTACAATTTATCAACAAGAAATAATGAATACAGCTTTTTTCAAATTATGTCAAATTCATCTCATTATTTAATTTCATTTATTTATTTCTATATATGTTGTATTTGAATGCATTTGTACAATGTTTTTGAATATTTTCAAAAATCACTAAGCAAGTCCAAATGCCATTAGATGATTTATTTTAACTGTTTTTACTTTATAAGTTTGACTTATGTATTCACAAATTCACTTGAGAAAAATAAGGCAATTTCAAATTTTTTCATATGTATTTGTTTATTTTCGTAAAATATCAGGCGTATTAAAATGATGTAAGATGATTATTTCAAAATTATTTTTTACATATGTTTTTCAGAAAGAAAATTAAAATAACTTAAACTTTTAGACTTGCAATACATTTATCTGGAATTGAAAAAATACTTGGTTTTATCCTAAAGCATACGAAATACTGCCTATTTTTTTGTAAACAGTAATATTTAACATAATGGAGTTCACAGGTCTTTGAACGATTTGTTTAAACTTTGTCAAAATATTCCAAAAATCAAAAGCGAAGTTTTGGTTATAGGCTTTGTGCACAAATTACGTAACGCATGAAGGGGAGGGAGGGGGGTTGAGCAACCGTTACTTATTGTGACATATGGGGGAGGGGGGGTTTAAAATCGTTACGTAACAAAATAACCGATTTGAAACAAAAAATTAAAAGTGAATAACCAATTTGCATTAATAAAATTGCCTGTGTGCCAAGCAATGTACGAAGTAGCAAGTAGAAAAGGGTTAATTTATACTAGTTAAAAACTATGTTTAAAATTCTGGGAAAACCCCACGTTCAATACGTCAAATGAAAGCTTTCAATCCATATTTTGAAGGAAATATTTCGAAACTGAGCCAAAACTTTGCCACGTTTGCCATAACTGGAACACTGCACCAATTATCGCCATAGTTTCAAATTTTGGTTCCTTTGATGGCCAATCACATGTGTTCCTTATGGGTGCGGCGATAATAAAACACATTTATGGCCAAGTGGTGCAAGAAATCTGAAATTTTAAGAAAAATGGATTAAGTCTATCTATTGATTTCCAACCAAATTCTAAAGCTTCGACGAATGGAGACTATTTAAATGTGGTCTACTTAATGAAAGGTATCTTATGACGATTTGAATCAACAATTGCTGCAATTTTCCATGCATCGTACATATGCACGCTGAGAAATATATTGTTCTGTATATATTTAACACGACATAAAAAAAAAGAAAAAAAATTGAAAAACCTCGGAGTGAAGCGGGATTTTGTGTTCCGAACCATCCCAAGGTACCGTGACACCTGCTCGTTGGATGACCGGAAGAGATCCGGTCGTACTCGTACGGTGCGGACTGCACGAATTGCTTAAGTGGTCAGGGAACAGATTAGACGAAAATCACAGCGCTCTGTACGTAAAATGGCCGCAGATCTGAATGTTTCGAGATCGTCAATGCACAATATACTTCAAAATGACCTCGGATTCCAAGCTTTCAAGAAACGTATGGTTCACGTAGTTTCGGAACCTTCCAAGCAGCAATGAGTCAAAAGAGCAAGTCGGGGAAGAATTTATCTTTTCCGACGAAAAGTTATTCGTCTTGCAACAATCCCACAATGTCCAGACCGACAGATTGGGGGGTTCTCTCTTCGAGGACTGCTCCAGAGAGTGATAGGAATATTCCACGGTTCCAAAGTGCTGCGTCAGTGATGGTTTGGGGAGGAATTTGCAAGCGAGGCAAATTACCACTGGTTTTCATCAAAAAATGCGTTAAAGTGAATGCCGTATATTATGAAACGGAAGTTTTGGAAAAAGTTGTCAAGCCATATGTACAAGAGGTGTTTTGAGATGATCACTATGTGCTTCAGCAGGACGGAGTGACATCACATACTGCAAATCTCGTTCAGGGCTGGTGCCGAGAAAATTTGACCGACTCTTTGGACAAGAATGAATGGCCTTCCAGTTCAACAGATCTGAATCCCTTGGATTATTTCGTATGGTCATACATGCTGGCGAAGGTAAATGACCACAGGGCGTCTAATATGAAGCAATTCAAAACGTAATCCAACGAATTTAGACGAAATGCCGATGGAAGTCATACAGGCGGGACTGTGACGGTTTCGAAAAACGTCTGGAGCTGGTCAAGAAGGTGAAAGGCGGTGTTATTATAAAACATATACTGAAGCTGATCAGTATTATATTGCAATATAATGGGTAAAGTTATCAATAAAATCTGGAGTATCGATTTGAAATAAATAGAGTTTTATTTTGTATAGAATATATTGGACACGGTGAAGAAAGGGAAGCGCTTTTTAAGATATTTGAAAAAATTAGTTAGTTAAGCAAACTGCCAGGCTCATTAAAATGTTGATTCAACTTAAAAAGTTGATTGCTTAAACGTTTTTGGGATATTCTTAGAGCTTAGAAAATTGTACATAAAAATACTTGACTGTTTTGACTTCCTAGATATTAACCTGAAATTAATAAGGCAGCTTATTTCCAAACTCACAGAAATGCATTGGATTTGTTTCAGTTTTTCTCAATATTTCATAATACCGTTTTTATAAGTTTTATACTTTACAATATTATATTCTCATTTGTTGCGCCTTTGAGTAAGTCTAGTCTTTTTGAATTTAAAATGCCATCATAAGATGTGTTTTAATTTGTCTCAAAGTATTCTAAAAAGTTTGACCATTTTTCATTTAAAAAAACCCTTAGACATTCTGATCTGTTGTATATTTACAACATTTTTTTTTATTTTAAGCATTGGAGAAAATACTCTTATATTATTTTGTTGCAGCGGGTAATAGCGTTCAAGTATTCGTAGGAATGATTGAACTTTTTTTTTGGAATATTCTAAGGATATCAACACAAGAGGAAATTTAAATAAATCATCTAACGATTTCCACCACTCACCACCAGCATGGTATGCCTGTGTAGTTGCGCCTTTACTGACTGAGCTAAGGGGTGACCTAGCTATTACATGTAACTATAATTGTTATCAAAATGTTCATAAACATTATTTGAATGATTTTCATAGTATTTTAGAACATTCTGAAATATATAAACAATTCAAAGGACGATAAAGGAAACATTCGAAAAAAAATATGCATCTGTGAATCAACATGTTCAGTTATAATAATTCATTATAATGAGCAGTATTCCTATATTTTAGAATATCCAGAAAAAAAAAACAAACGAGGACCTGTTTTCAATGGGCCCGTATATCCTTTGAAATAGTTAGGTTTGATGGGTTTAGAAATTTAAAATGATGTTTTCTGTATAAATTAATTTAAAGAAATACTTTTGAACTCACATTTACTTACTACATGAGTTGGTCAGCTATTCTCCATTTTTTTTCAAAATGGGCTAAATGAAGTCCCTAGCCACCTCAAAATGACAGTGAATCATTTATTCATATTTTCTCCATATATTAAGAGAATATATAATATCAGTCATAGTATTACTTAAAATATTTAACCAAAAACTAATTTACCTGAAATAAGTATGTTGGGTTATTTCATTGATTTCACAATTTCATTTTTCTAAATGTCATCAGATGATTTGTTAAAGTTTAAGTAGAAAATGCTGAAAATTTAGAAATTTATTCCTAAGGATACTAGAACGTTCTGATTGACAGTATATTTATAACAAATTTCTAAGGCTGCTATTTTCAAATCATGTTATAAATATATATTTGATTGTGATGGAAAACCACCAGGCGTATCAAAATGATTTCTTTAAATTTAACTAGGATCTTTAAGTTTAACGCAAATATATTACGCAAGAAAATACTGGCCAATGTCATATCTGGTTAATTTAGTTTTGGTCAAAATGTTAAAGAATAACAATTGGTAAATTTATGTATGTTTGTTAAATTTAAAGAAAAAACAAAAAGCATATCAAGTAAATTCAGTTTTGAACGAAACGTTCGAGTGTTTGATGATGATTGATTCGAATGATTGTAACGCAAATGGTTCAAAGTTTTTTCAATACGGCTTAAGAATTCCTGAAATAATGATTTCCCTATTTATATAATGAGCAAATAACTTGAAAATGATGATAATTTGTATAAAAATTCATTTTAACTTCAAACATAGTAACTTGAAAAAAATACATATACGTAAATTGACTATGCTATGTATGTTTTCAATTATATGAAATGCTCATAACATTTTGGAAAATCTACTGGCACACTAGAATATCCTCGGATGATCTTTTCAGGATATTACAAAAAAACTGATAGCGCTTACAATAATACTTGAATAAAAGATCATATTACAATAGAATCTTAGGTTTAAAAACCATTTATATTCTTTGTTTTTGTTCTAGTTTGTCATTTGATATTGTTCATATTTTTCTGAGTGTTCTGAATTACAATAAAAATCATTAAAAAAACTCAAGAACAAGTACAGGTCAAGCAAAAAAAAACGAATCCAATTTGTCAAGAAAATCTCGAGCCAAACATTTCGCATTTGATTTTCTTTAAAAATTATCCATTAAAAAATTTGAGCAGTATTACTTTTATACCTAAAACCTTAGCTGAACCCGGTGCGAGTGCTGCTACGCTTGCAACAAAATGAATGAAAATCTAATAGAACTGGCACGTTTAGGGTTGATTTTCAGATTAAGTTTTTTTCTTGACTAAGATGGGGTTTAACTTTTCCCAAAACATGCTACTTACCCGAAAAGTACTCATTTTATGTTTCAGTTTTATTCATTTATTTTTAAATATTTTTTTTTAATTTTTAAACAACCATACAATCATAGCCATTAGAATCCTCCACATGAGAAATTTGGTTCCACTTGCATGAATGGCTCCCGAGTTACGCAGAAATTTGTATTTCAATTGTATGATAGCCCCTCTCCCAGAGGGGGCAGGGTCTCAAACAACCATAAGAATCTTCCTTAGCCCCAAAAACTCCTGCATACAATTTTCCACGCCGATCGGTTCACTAGTTTCCGAGTCTATAGGTGTGAGATAGACAAACAGAAATTCGTTTTAATTATATATATATATATATATATATATATATATATATATATATATATATATATATATATATATATATATATATATATATATATATATATATATAGATTTACCATTATATTAACCTGATGTTACTCACTCAGCTATTTTCAAAATTATGTCAAAAGTTTATGTTAGTTATAGAAAATAGCCAAATAGCCTGGTTGGTGTGCCGTCAAATAATTTGAAAAAAAAAACTTTCTCAGACCGTTCCAAAATCACAGAAAATCGTTCATAAGATATATTTTAATATTTTTACTTATATTAAATTAACTTAAAATTACTTAGTTAAGTATTCTTCAAATTGATTGTAATGTGCACGTAATTTTACCAAAGCGTCATATATCTTGGGGATGTATGATGTGATTTAGCACAACATTTGTTCATCAATATTCCTCCGAATTATTTGTGAAAATCATCTCAAAATATAATAAAATACTTGAATGCTATTCATAAAAATAGTGAGAAATTTTTACTTTAAAAGTATGTATGTAAAAAAACAAAGATAGCTTGTGAAAAATTAATGTTAAATGTATCGAATTATTCCGAAAATCAATATGTCGTAAGATGATTTGATAAATTTTCTCAGAATATTATTCATTAAAATACTTCAATATTTTGACTAACCAAGAACTAATGCAGCTAATTTCAAAATTATTTTAAGTTTGTTTACGTCTTTCAAAATATCTAAAGGCACTACACCATGCCTTTAAAATATTTATTCCTCGCAATATACTTACCTAAATTACCAAACTTAATTGATTTATTATTTTGGGAAATCACCTGGCACATACACATATCGTCAGATGATTGGTTTAAATTTTCTCAAAATATTCTTAATACTTAGACAACTTTTCGTAAAAATACTTGAACATTCTGATCTATAATGGACCTACAATTAATATTTTTATTTGAAATATTGGCGAAATGGTTCTGATATGGATTAATTAACTTCAAGTTAGTTAATTAGGAGATCGATGAAAATAGTCTGCAAGTTTTTCTAAAATTATGATATCATCTGGTCAATAGAATATAATTTTTGATTACAGGAAAAAAACAAAGATTTGTTTTAATTCAACATATGCAATATCCATTTGAATTCAACATGTGACTCGTTGTTTATGAAATATTGAACGATACATAAAGTTCAAACGATTATACCTAAAATGTTAGCCGTTTGACTAATCATTTGAAAGAAAAATAAAAAATTGTATCAATTGAACAAACATCTTCAAAATACTGATGCCACTTTGTCGGCGTTTCAAAATAATCCTCTTCGATGTCCAATTTTTCCTAAACGAAACGTACATCCTATCCTAGCTACGGCTGGACATATACTAAAACTGGAAATGAACAGACGGTTTGTGCTGTTGGTAATTATTATTTTTTCGTCCTCCACCTCCCACGGTTCGGAGCTCCCATAGCGTGGAACGTTTTATGTGGTTTTTTGAAATTCAAAAAGTATGCTACAAAATTTTGTTTTATGTACTTTTATTGGTACCATAAGATTGCAAATTTTCTTAGCAATCTTTTGATGTAAAAATATAACATAGTTTCATATATGAATTTCGAGTAATCCCGGGGAGAAGAGCAACATTTTTTCATCCGTACTTCTACATACAAACGGATGCCAAGCGATGAATGCAGGAATAGAGTTGAGTTCACTTCGATGTTCAGAGTGGGTCTTTGCCGTTTGAAAGTTTTTCGCTTTTTCATTGTATATTGTTTCAACCTTCAACAATTATTTGATATGGCCCGATCGTTGCAGAATCAAATTAATTATATTCTATTGTTTCAATGAATAGTAGGTATTACACTACAAGATAGGTCATACGACATCTCAAATTGGACATCTAAAGGCTCAAGAGAATTGAAAACGATGTAAAATAGCTTATATGATGCATATATGCAGTGTCCAGGATGTTCCGGATAATCCCTGGAGATCTGGCCAGCATCTGAAAAGAACCGATTTCAGTCATATGACACATCACACGCAAGAAGAAACCAAAAATAACTATAATGATGCCTATATGAAGTTTACTGCACTACATTGGAGACATTCGAACGAGTTAAACTTTAGAACTTTTGAATAAATTTAGCTTGTTGTAGGAAACGTATGCATTTTTTTATCAAATTCCGAATATAATAAAATTTTGCCTAGAAATTGAATGTTTTCGGTTGTAATAAAGTTAGGCTAAGCCCTGCACAGTGGATTAGTTAGAACATTCATTTTGTTCATTTTTGTCCCCCAGCGCAGGTTCATGCATCGTCTCGTGCTTTCTTTCAACATTGAAGGCTAATTTTATGAGATAAAATGCTAATTTGACTTTGGCTTGCAATCACATTCACTAATAATTGTGAATAATATACAAAAATGTTTTGTAGCCAAATTGTTCCTTGAAGAGTTTGCTATCGATGCACCTTTTTCAATTTTCAAAAAAATGAACAATACGGAGCTTAGCACTTGAAAATGGAGGCAATGTCTTATATTTTTTGCAATTTTTTTCAGTAGAAACGGATTCATGTAAAAACTACAAGATTTATCAACATGGTTTGTTCTCAAGAATTGTGCTTCATTTAGTTTAGCACAAACGGACGGAAATAAAATTTCAAAAAAGATAATCAAATATGTTTAAAATTGCGAAACATTGCGTGACCTCCCGAACGGGCGCGCGACTGACTTTGCCCTTAAGGCTAGGGCTAGAGTTAGGGCTCATGTCCCAACCGGCAGACAAGCTTTTTTGGATATATTTTTGCTGATTCGGTTCATACGGCTATGCGACAGAAGGGCTATGAATTAAGCAACTGATCTGAGAAGCAATCGGACCGATTTTAGATGATAATCGCAGTGGCTGCGATTTGGGACGTCTTTGAAATGTGGGTGAGCTCTTTCCTTTTATACCTTTGTATATCATTGCAAATTTCACTTATTACGTAGAGCTCAATTCGTACACTGCATTAGCTGACACTTATCATGTT
>JASCZW010021132.1:0-11152 GCA_034211315.2 Aedes japonicus
TGTTGGACAAATCTCAAAATCTATGGGATGCTCCTAACTTCTAAGTAGTCCTCTCCCCTAATCTTCTTCCTGAAGAATCCTAGAGGGTTTGAGCTGTTTAGTGGAATACATGTAACTAGAAATTAGAAGAAAAATTAGTATTTTCCATTTAATTCCAACTACCTTTGTTTATCTTGACAGATGCGCGTATTTCGTCTACAATGTGCAGACTTCTTCAGTATCTCGTATTAGTACGAGACACTGAAGAAGTCTGCACATTGTAGACGACATACGCGTATCTGTCAATCGTACAATATCCAGAGATCAGAAGTTTTTTTTTTATTCAGAGACCGAGGATTTTTCGCAAACTCTTTACCATGTATTGGTTTGAGTGGTGGTGAGTGTGTGAATGCATGCATCTCATTTAAACGATATTAGATAGTGATGATTGTGATAGATAGCACCACGCCAACCTATAACAAGAAGCACTTTCTGCGACGTTTCAACATGCCAAGGGATATGATCCTAGACATGATGCGACAACTACAGTCAACTGATAACTTGTTCCAGCTGTTGCGATGCAGCTGGATATGTTGACCTTAGTGTTACATAGGTGCACTGCAGCTTAACGGATGTTGGCGTATGTCCTCAGCTAGTTCTCTCGACGAAAGCTCGGGGGTTGGTAACCCTGTGTAATTTTTGCAAATCTGTCCTTAAGACTTACGGCCCGCAGTATTTATGCCCACAATATCGGAAGAGGCAAAGAAACTATTCTATTCTAACGTTTACACAGCCAGTTATCGAAAGCATCCTGGAAAATACTATAACCAGTATTTTTCTTAGCAACATTAATATTTGTGGCATATTTGAAATATGACAAAAATATTAAAACGGCCAGGCCCACTGTGTAGCGTTGGGGGTATAAGAAGATTAAAAAATAAACGGCAATTAAATTATCCATTTGATGAATAAGTTAATCAACAAATATTTTTATATCGTAAGAAAGATGAAACGGGGACAACCGTCCTTCCGTCTCGATTTTATATATTTATGTGAACCGTTGGGAGTGATTTTGCTAAGAAGGTTAATGTCACTCCATTTGTCCTGACTTCTTTGAGAACGACAAAGGTATTTCCACCCCGTGTCCTGGCTGATGACCGTAGGTTTAAGCGCCTTTGTTCGCTCTCTGAAATTAGTAAAAGAGAAAACTGTGATGGGGGTTACTTCCGTGTGTCCTGGATAAATCCCTGCGTTAATCCTCTGAAACGAGAAAAGTTATAAATTGACCCCACACTGTAACATAAAGTATAAAATCAATTTTCGATGTGCTATAAAAGTGCCTACGTTTTTGTCGGATAGTTCGCTATCCGAGTAAACTCATATTTGATACAGTTTGTATACCTTCTCTCTGAGTTTAGCCCTGTCTCTTAATATATGTCAAAAAGTTTTTTTGCTTTAATGCCATTGAACTTTCAAATAGTATTGTTTTTAAAATCAAACAATGCGTTAGAAAAAAATCGACGTTCTGCAGAAATGGAGACAGTTGATTTAATTTTTAAACTTTGTTAATTATACAAAATGGAAACAAATCAAACGCAAGAACATGAAAGAAATGGTTATTCCAATATGGTTCTATTCAGATTAATTTGAAATGAATGATTGCTGAAGTTCGCAAATCAATCGACACTGATATATCGAATATATTAGAATTTTGAAACTGTCCCAGAAGAATTTCTAACAAAATTGAATAACATCTTTTCAGCAGGTATGATAAAGAAGACAAGTATAAAAGAAAGTGGAGCTACAATTAGCTAATTGAAGAATTCTCTAAATTTAAACAAAACGCAACAGATTCAGGCGTTGGTTGTCACACGAGTATAGCCAGATTTGTGCTAATTCGTCATAGCAATTTGTATCAAAAACATTTCTAAATAGAACTTAAGCCGAAGCTTCAAAAATAGTTGAAGTGGAATAAATGATGTGTTTTTAAACGCAGCAAAACAAAAAGCCTATAGCATAAAGTAGAAACATTTCACTTGAAACTTCCTATTGCTGAAATTGTACCCATCGATAGTCTAAACCTTCCACCGGAATTTCATTGAAGTATGTATGCATATAGACGTCAACATAGGAGAAGTATAGATGTAATATTAGAATAAATAACTGTCAATGGTAAGTAAAACAAACTGCTTGTCAATATGCATCTTTTTAGTTTTTTTTTTATCACTTAGTTATCATATATTTATATGTTGTACGTGCATAGCCTTTTAATATTTTTTGCAGAATCAAATTCATCCATTAATAGAAGAATATACTTTGTATATATTTGTTATATTCTATGATTTGGATCTTTCAAACATGAAACTTTTCAAAGTTATGTGATAATCACAATGAACTCAATTTATAGGATTTTGAAATGAAATTCATGTGAAGAACCTTATGGAAAAAAGGTATATGTGTTTTGAAATAATTTGGATATGGTACATTTTTGGAGTGCAAGATAGAATGGAATGGGAAAAAGAAATAGTGTTGTCGCAACTCATATAAACGTAAATATATAAAAAGGGTACTTAGCTGAGTTCAATTCGATACTGTCCCGCTTATCCATTTGGCCAAACGTGGTTCGAACATGTTGCTCTACTGCTAAAAGCTAATTCGAATCTTCTCTTCTGCTGTCAAACCCGAAGTCCAATCGGCCACAGCAACTTGGTTGGGTAGCAGCGCATGCACTTCCGACTAACGATGGAAGTTATTCAGCGTTCCTGGTGGCCTTCAACATTTCTGAATACGTTTTCACTTTGAAACGGTATCCGTGCGCTAGCAACTGCTATTTTCCGCAGCACTCACAAACTTTCTTCAGATAAATCGCAAACGTCGTGGAGAGATTTAATCGTAAAACCAACCAAATTTAACTTTAAAATGCATTGGTAAGCGAATGACTTACAGTATTCACTGTTGTACAGACTGTTGATTAATTAAAAATCAATATAAAAAAATATGCATTCTCCAGAGAGAAAAAACGCAGCAGAAAAAAAAATAACACGTCCGATTTTCAGCGCGGGTTACTTCGATCGTCCCATATCGGAAGAGGCAAAGAAACTGATGGACAAAAATTATCTCCCAAAAGTTCGAAAAAAATCTTGTAAATTCAGTGCTTTTAGAAACTCAGGGAACTTATCAGAAGCTCGGTAGACTTTTTAGATTTGACTTAGACTTTCCCGTGGTTTAGCTATTCTTCCTGATGTTAAAGGAACATACCATACAATCAGGGAACTTTCCAGAAAATCAAGGAGCTTTCCAGAAATTAAGGGTTCTTTCTAGAAGTTCAGACAACTTTCCTGAAATTCAGATTGTTCCCTAGAAATTCAGGGATTTGTCCACAAATTCAAGGAGCCTACCACGAGTTCAGGGAAGTTTCCAAAAGTAAAGGGTTCTTCACAGAAGATCAGGTAACAATCGAGAAATTCAGGGGGCTTACAGAAGTTTAGAAAACTTATCAAATTATTTTGGGTATTTTTCAGAAGTTCATAGAACTACTCAAGATGTTCAGGGAACTTCCCAAAAATTCAAGGAACTTTCCTGAAAATTAGAGAACTTCCAATAGAGAACAGTCAGGAAATTCATGTATCTTTCAAAAGTTTTCGGATCTTCCTAGAGGTTTAGTGAACTTCTTAGAATTTCATGAAACTTGCTAGATATATACAGAACTTCTTAGAAGTTCAGCGAACATGTAGGAGTTCAAGAAACTTCATTGAAGATCAGAGTTTCTCATGAATTCAAAAAACTTCTCAGAACTTCAGGAAATGCTCACAAAGATCATGGAACTCCTCCAAAGATCAGGAAACTCAAAAAGGTCAGAAAACATCTCAGACGTTTACAAAACGTCCCAGAAATTCAAAAAATTTCCCAGAAGTTGAGGGATCTTTCCAGAAGCTCGAAAAAACTCCCGAATGCTCAGGGGATTCAGCATTTCAGGAAATTTCTCAGTAGTCCTGCGATCTTCCAAGAATTTTAAAAAACTCCCAAGAATTTTAAAAAACCCCCAAGATTGGGGAACTTTCTGAAATTTCAGAAAACGTCTCAGATAAACAGGAAACTGGATATGTTGAGCATTCGAAAAGTTTAGGAAACTTTCAAAGGATTTTTCCATAAGTTTGGGGAGCTTCCTAGAACTTCAGGGATCTTTCCAGGTGATTGAGAAACTTTCCAGTCGTTCCTTAAACATCCCAAAAGTTCAGGGTATTTAAGTTTTAAGAAGAACTTAAACTTATTACTACTCGATAATTTTTCGAACCCAACCAAAACGAGAATAAATAAACCAACTACTTTTTAATCAATTTCATAGAATTTCCAGATCCGGTATAAAAGAAAATTTACAAACACCAGCGATGCAGCGATGTGTTTGCGTTTGGTCTAAACAAATAAATCCAAACCACGATTTGACCCACCGTTGAAGATGCCCTTAGAAGATATGGTTACACGGCTGTAACAGGTGAGGCCAGAAATGAACTTATCTTTCATGTGGTGGCGAATGTGTTTGAAGTTTGGCGAATTGCGTTTGTAAGGGTGTTAACACATAGTGAAAGAAGAATTTGGGCAGCTGTGCTCAATGCCGTCTGACGTTGTTTGCCGGATTCCAGAGAAAAGAAAATGGTTTGGACAGATTCTGGCTAGAACCAAGAAGGAGCTACCAAATTTGACAACGTTTGTTGAAAATGGGCTCATCCTGTCGCACAAAAAGGCGAATTTTAAATAAATGGAAAGTGTCTGGTGGTATATCAAACTGGAAAAAGTTTGGGAGCTCAGAGATTTAGCTTCGAGTAATTTATATCATCTCATCTTAACAGTCGGGAAAATATGGCAAAAATGCGGGAAAAATGCGGGAATTTTTATATTAAGATTGCGTGGCCACCCTGTCAATTCCATTCCTGTTTCTTCCGTCAGTCGTTATTGTTTCGACCTCTTAACTCCATCTAGAATTGCAGATTCTACTTTTTTTCAGAAACAAAACTTTCCAAATCCCTGTCACAAATTCGACAGTTTCCAGCACCGGGCCACAGTCCACAATCGAAACGGAAAACCATCCCTCCGGGCACTATAGATTCGAACCTACCCCAACCCGGTCCGCCGTAGTTTTAAGTGCGGCGTTTACGACTCATCATCCGGCCGGGGGTAATTAATAACCTCAAGGAAACATGTGTCTCGTGACTCACACATTTCCAGCACGGCCCTATTTCCACCCCCTCTGCTTGCCCGCGGCCGTCAAAAGGGCCCATCAGAGTGCAGCTGTCCCTTGCCGACATGCCCAATGATAAAGACGAAGCCGATGATAATGATGATGATGACTATTTCGATGGTGGTGGCTTACCCGAGCTCAAGACGCCCGCTCCGAACCACGACGGGTGAAAATTTTAATCAGAACTAATTGCAATCTTAATATCACCCCGTTCGACTATACAATCCGCGAGGTGGAGCGAGCGACGCCGGACGATTAATGATGGCATACGAACGGACTCTCATGCGAATCACGTCTCATTTGTCTCAGGATCCGCCCCAAAACACTTACGAACGTGCGCGCAGGGAAAGAACCTTCGCTCGTGAAAAGTATTAATTTGCCCGGAGCAGCGAGGGGGGGGGGGGTTGAGAACGAGGAGGGGGTGGCATGGCCATAATACGAACATTACTGGGATCGCTGGTCTGCTGCATGGGAGTCTCTCTCGCTCATCAAGGTCTGCTGCGGGCTTGCGCCTGAGCTATATCTATATGGGTGAATTGGAAAGGTACTGGCGAGCAGCAGATTATGGCAAAAAGCAGAAAAGACATCAAATTGAAAATGATTAATCTCTTTATTTAGAGCGTGGAAGCCTTTTTGCCCGAGCTAGGGAACGAATATCTAGGACTGAGATGTTGTAGCGCGAGCCGAAAATGGCATTCCACTGGAGGGTTCAATCGAGCACGTACGAACCCACTTGATTGGCGCTGTGTTAATGATTTGGACTCGGCTGCGGCTGATGGCAAGGTTCACACGGTGCGTCGTTATGCTGAGTGCATTCGAAATTGTCCTTCTAGGGTAATCGAAGTGGTAAGTGATCAAATCTGGCAACGCTGGTCCTGACCTACATATAGGAAATCACCAGCAAAGAATAGGCACACATGTCCCATACTTAACTGGGAACGACGACGACGCCAGGAAAAGTATGTAATATGTATGCAACTGGCGGCGGCGGCGGCGGTAGCATGTCAGGGGGTTCAAAACTAAAACAAAACACGATCGAAAGCAAAACAAATTCCGGCCTGGCGAGAGCATCATCGCGCTGTTCGGAATGCAAACATCTTGACATTGACATCCATTCTCACTTTCGGATGAGAGATGCAATATGTTCAGATATGGGTCCCCGAGGGGTTCACGATTGTGCTGATTTTATGGCTTTTCTCCTCGTTGAGTACAACATATTTTTATGCAATGCATTTTGAACCCGAAAGTGCTCGGGTGTGTGAGTGACATCGAATTGATGATGGTAGGAAGGTAGGGAAGGCGCATTTGCATTCATGTTGGCAGCGATTGTTATGGATTCTGGGAAAAGGCGGTCAAAAGGGTATTAAGCTGTCTCGATGGTTTATTGGAATGTGTCATTCTGTAGATAAACCCCTAATAAGTAGGCAGATTCAGGAAGGATGGTGTGTGCGGGTGGCTCAGTGAGACCACTATCTCGGGAAATCACGACCCATTCCAGCTTGATCACCAGGGTACAGCGGAGTAATAAACCGTCCACGTTCTACAATGTACGAAGTTGTCGTGCCACCGTCAGGATTTGAACGAAAACATCTTTCATTTCTCTCTCATTATGCTTTGGGCTGTGGCAGCGTGGCACATCGCGCATCCATAGGGGACCTCCTCAGCCGAACGACCACCACCAGATTTGATGGCTAAATTTAGAACGAATATAAATTTATTATTATTTTTATTCCCTCGCATTGCTGGATTGGCACCCCTCCGGAGAACGCATCCTATTCGGGCCGAACGCAGTTGTTGTTTCGGGGGAAATAATTATCTGTTTTTCACGAGTATAAATAGATATCACTTCATCAATTACCGATAAAGTTTAATTGCATTCTCGCACCTCTCCCAGCAGGATTGATCTCAAGGAGGAGATTTGGAAGTTCGGTTCCCCGGACGGAGGGGGAGATTCGACGAGATGCACTTGCGTGTCATGGCAACAACTGCTTCATCGTGGCACGGAATGGATGTGGGTGATGATGATGATGATGTTTGAGGAAAAAGGGAGAAATGCTGTGCTTAATTAGAGATCATGGAAAGGCATGTACGGCCATTTAGGAGATGAATGAGCCGAAACAAGACGATCATTTTCACGGTCACGATTTGATAGGAAATAATCTAGTTGCTTATTGAGTAGCGTGCAAGAAAGGCACACGGAGAATGCTTCAAACTAGGGTAATGTGTCTTGTTATGATGTGAGCTCAGAACTTTCTTTTTAGTTTGATACATTTTCAAAAATGTCCTCGTCTTTTCTTCGTCATATTTACGAGAAAAACGGGCTTAATTTCCATTAGGCCTCAAAGCCCCTTCTCGTGGGCAAAGATGCCAGATATTTGTTTCAAAAATCTGCGATAAAATTTTGAAATGTCTGGGAATGCCTATAAAAGTCTGTAATTTTTTTTACAAAATAAGAAGTCTTTCAACGAGTAGACGTAATAAGAGAGCGAGTTACGCCATTTTCGCTGCATGTGTGATTATGAAAACGTTTCTGCATCTTTTTCTTGGATTGTATGTTTCCTCCTGAACTTCACACAAAATTCCTCATGAGCTTCCTGGCAGTCACTTCTTATTTTCTTCGAAATTCACATTTAAGAACCCAACCTTACCCTCCAGAAACATTTGGTAAGTTTTTCCTGAACATAGTTACTTTCTGAACTTCTGATAAGTCACATCCTAAACTACGAGGAAAATTTCCGCAAAGCTTTGGGAAAGTACTCTCCAAAATTTCTTGGAAAATCTTCTTAAAATTGTAAGAAGTTTCTTCCAGAACTTGAGGGAAGTTCTTTTCTGAACTTCCGAGATGTTCTCGTCTGAACTTCAGGGGAGCATTCTCCGAACCTTGGGGAAGTTTGTTCCTGAATTTCTGAGAAGTTCCTGCTTGAACTACTAGAAAGCTCCTCCTATACTTTTGAATAGTTTCTTCCTGATTTTATCAAAAGTATCTACCTGACCATCTGGGATTTTATAGACTTCGAGAAGTTCTCATTCTGAAATGCTAGAATGTTCGATTCGAAACTTTGGGGACGCTCTCTAGCACTTCTGGTTTGGTCTCTTCGGAACTTCTGAGAAGTCCTCTTATGTACTTCTGAGAAGTTCTTTACTGAATTTTTGGAGAGAAAAAACCTTCTGAAATTACATGAAGGGACTTCTCAGAAGTTCGAAGAGACCCAAACCAGAAGTGCTAGAGCGTCTGAGTTTCAGATCAGACGTTCTAGCATTTTCAGAATGAGAGCTTCTCGAAGTCTATAAAAAGACTCCCAGATGTTGATAGATACTTTGGAAATAAAATCGAGGTAACAAAATTATGGAGGAGCTTTTATGCGTTCAATTCGGAGAATGTAATTCAGACGGGTATCTGGAGTTCGAAAGAACTATTCTGGAAGAACTTCTTACAGTTACAGAAGACAGAATTTTGAGTAAGCTTTGCGGAAATTTTCCTCGTAGTTAGGATGTGACTTATCAGAGTTCAGAAGTAACTATCTCGGGAAAACGCAATGTTTCAGATTTAGTTCTGCAAATGTAGTCAGTAAAGTGACTGTAAATGACTCATGAGAACACATGTGAATGGGAGGAAACATGCAATCCAGAAGATGCAGAGAACTATATGTCTGCATGCAGCAATGGCGTAACTCGCTCTCTTATTGCATCTGCACCGTTGAAGAATGTGACACTGTAAAGAAAAAGGTGCAGACTTTAGGCATTCCCAGACATTTCAGGGCACATCGCCAGTTTTGAGACAAATGTCTGGCATCTTTACTTGACTTTGGCCTAATGAAATTATTTTTCTCGCAGATATGACGAGAAGACGAGGACATTTTGAGATGTAATCCAGGCTAGAGAAGTTCTGAGCTCACGTAGAGACGCAGTACCTGGTTGGTACATTCTCAGTGTGCCTTCTTGCACATAATGAAACAACTGGGTATTTCTATCAAATCGTGACAAAATGATCGTCTTTGTTTCGGCTCGTTCCTGGAAATGTCCATACTCTAATTAAACGCAGCATTCTCTTCCTCTCAGGCATCATCATCATCATCACCACATCCATTCCGTGCCGCGATGGATGAACGCAATGCGCGTCAGTCTCCTCGCGTAGACAACTTCCAGATCTCACTCGCTGGATCACTTAACCGGAAGATGCCGGAATCTGAACCAAGTGTGATGAGTGATATCTATTTGTAACTCGTGAACGGATATTATTTCCTGGGCGGCTGGCTGCGTTCGGCCCAGTCGTGCGTTCTCCGGGTGATCCAGTGAAGGATAAAGTAATGAAATGGGGCCCATATTCGTTCACAGAATTGGCCATCAGATCTGGTCGTGTCATTCGGCTGAAGTCCTATGGTAGCGATCTGCGCTGCTGCAGCCCAAACTGTGGAGAATGAAGTGCCTCGTTCAGATCCTGACGGTGGCACGTGATGACTTTCTCGTACGTGCAATGGGGCGATGGACTGATTCAATTACTCGCTGTACCACAGTGATCAGGCTGGGATGGGTCGTGATTTCCGGATGATCTCGCTGTCAGCTCACTGAATCTGCTTACTGCTGGGGTTGCAGGTGTGCAGATGATGAGCCATCGAGTTGAAAGCAATACCCGCAGCCATCCTACAGAGTCCATGACAATCATGTAACATGTCATATGCGCCTTCCTACCTTCCTGCATCATCAGTTTTGCCGAACGCTTTCAGGTTCAGATGCATTGTATGAAATGTTGTGAAACCATGGAATCGGCGCGATCGTGAACCTCGGCAGGACTTAGCTAGCTGTGTGCGTCTCTCGTCGAAGTGAAGATGGATGTCAGTAATCAGGGTCATGTTGCATTCGAACAATGCGATGACAACTCATAATATGATTTGTTTTGTTTTAGTTTGAACTGTCTTATATATCAGTTATGTGCATGCTTTTCTGTGGCGTATCGTCGTTCCCATTAGTAATGTGCCTGACTAACAGCAGGTGATTTCCTGTAGGTCGGGACCAGCGTTGGGTATGATCATACCTTCGTTACCTGGAGAGACGATTTCTGGTACGCTCGGCATAACCGTGGTTAATAGTCGTCGCGTAATCGTACGTCGGTGTTCCTCCAGTGGAATGCCGATTTTCGACTTTCATGTCTGTCGATCACAGATATTCGTTCCTAGCTCGAGGCAAAGAGACTCCGCATCTTCTAAACGAGAGTTAATTTTCAGTTATGTCTTTTCTGCTGCCGTAATCTAGCAACTCGCCCATTACCTTCAATTCGCCATATAGGTATGGCTCGAATCATAGGCAACTGAACCTTGATGACGGAGAACCTCCCGGATATCAATCAATGATATATGTATGCCGCCCACTCACCCCCTCGCTGCTCAGTAGATAATGCTTTTCGCGAATGAGATTCACCACCATATCCGCGTTCATGAAGATTTTGAGATGATCTGGACAAATGGACGTGATTCATGAGTCCGTTCGTAATGTAATCGTGTATCGTCCGTCACTCCGCCTGCAATTCTTATAGTCGAACGAAGTGATATTAAGATTGCAGTGCAGTGGAATTTTCCTTGTCGTGATTCGGGAGCAGGCGTCTTGAACCGAGATAAACCACCGCCATCGAGATAGTCATCATCATCATTATCATCGGCTCGTCTTTATCATTGGGCGTAATCTTGAGAGTTGGCTGCACTCTGATGGGCCGCTGTGACCTTGGGCAGGCAGAAGTGTACGTGCTGGTATTAGTCACGGACACATGTTTCCCTTGGGTATTAATTACCCCGGCCGGATGATGAGTCGGCGCTGCGCTAAACCGGCCCAGAATGGAGTTCAGTCTACTGTGCCCGGGGATGGTTTTCCGTTTCGGTGTGTGGAAACTGTCGAATTTGTGATCTGAGTTTGGAGAGTTTTGTTTCTGAAAGTAGTGACATGACT
>JASCZW010021133.1:0-11147 GCA_034211315.2 Aedes japonicus
CCGAAGGAACAAGTGGTCCTTCTAGAACCGGATTTTTCCGGATACGTGAAAATCTCGACGCGGTTCAGTGAACGTTCCGCGATTCCGACCCGAGCATCCGTTTGCGCTGCAGCCAGTTGGTGTAAGTGACGCGCCGGCAGCTTAGCTCGTGGCGGTCACTTCGAAAAAGAAAACATTTACCGTTGAAATCCTCCACCGGTGGTACACTTCCGTTGCCGAGAACCGGCAGAAGTCAAAATTTGACCGCAGCGCAAACGGATGCTCAGGTCGGAATCGCGGAACGTTCACTGAACCGCGTCGAATTTTCACGTATCCGGTAAAATCCGGTTCTAGAAGGACCACTTGTTCCTTCGGAAAATATAGACTGATAGTACAGTCCACTACTTTCCGAAGGAACAAGTGGTCCTTCTAGAACCGGATTTTACCGGATACGTGAAAATTCGGCTCGAAGGACCACTTGTTCCTTCGGAAAGTAGTGGACTGTACTATCGGTCTATATTTTAAGTTTCGGTTTTTTGAATAAAATCAAACGCGACCGTTTCACTCAACTGATGGAATAGAACAAGTATTTTCATGTTTGGTGGGAGAGATACAAAGCAAGTGTAGAGTTAATTTTTCGGCACAGAGGGTGCTAGGGGTGTCTATTACGTAGGGGTGCTCAAGTAGTCGAACATAAATAAAATATCTGCCAAATGTCTGCATCGTTGGAAAAAGTCTGCAAAATGAAAAGTCTGCAAATTTACAGACATGTCTGTAAATATGGCATCCCTGAACATTACCGATATCATTTGGATAAGGGCATTGCAAGACACTTCCAGATTTGGAAATGTTAAATTTCCAAACCAGGCACGTAGGGTAGGGAGCGGCTTAAGCACCCCAAGACCCTATTCCAAGCACGGGGCAAACGTTCACCTACAACGCTCATTTCTTGCTGTATGGTGCTCCATGTAGTGAAGCACCTTACTGAAAAAAATGAGCGTTGTGGGTTAACGCCTACCCCGCGCCTGGAGCAGGGTCTTGGGGTGCTTAAGCTGTTCCCTACCCTATTTGGGATTATTTAAAAATTAGGTTATTGTTATATATTTATAGTCAGATTCATCTCACCCATGGCCGCTTCCTCAATTACACTCGCTTGTTCATTCGTAAACATACATTCTCGACGTTGATTCGTGATTAATTTCATGCATTTGCGACAAAATAAGCTCAAAAATTATCGTTGTCAAACCGCCCGTTAGATGCAACCTGCATAAGAAAACTCTGTGCACCACATGGGGAAATTATGTGGCAGCCTTTCACGCACGCATGCGCGATGCCTTCGTTTGCTGCTTCTGACCAGCAAATGTCCGTTTTCTACATGCACTGGTCTTCTTCTTTTTTTTAACTCCACACTCTGCCAATAATCAAATCTCCGCTATGAGGCGACACTATATCGAATTTTAAAACTGCTAATAATCATCGATTCACTCGCGACAAAGTGGACAAACACTCAAACTTAATAATTTAGGTCCGAATGTCACAATACTAGCATGGCGATGGCGAGGGCGAAGCACAAAATAACCAAAAAATGTGAAAATACTACCGACACTCACAGATTTCAGGAAGGAATTGATTGTATTCACTTCATCTTTCCCAAATCACGCGGATATTTTATGATTTCACCGTTAGTTAAAGTTAAATTACGAATTATTGGTTGATTTTTTTTCGCGAAATCAACGTAGCAAAAACAAAACACGTCAGTTTCGAAGCACGGCTTGCTGCCTAGTTCTTTCACAGTGGAAGGTGTCGCAAATTGAGAAACTGCTTTAACTCGTTCGGACAGTAGAAGAATTCCATCTTCACTGATCACATAGCCAAGGAAATCGACGCGTTTTTCAGCAAACTTACGTTTCTCCACGTTATTGACGAGACCGGAGGATTTCAATCTTTCAAACACTGTCCGTACATGTGCGTAATGCTCCTCTAGTGAAAGTGATGCGATACAGATATCGTTCAAAGATACAATCACGAAATCCATGTCACCGAACACCTTATGCATGAACCGTTGAAATGTCTGGCTCGCGTTGCAGAGACCAAACTGCATGCGGTTGAACTCATAAAGTCCGAATGGTGTGAAAACGGCGGTCTTGGGTACATCTTCCTCCTCTACCGGAATTTGGTGGTATGCTCTCTCAATATCCAGGGTCGTAAAAATGCATAGTGATTTTGTTTAAGGCACGATAGTCCCCCACAAATCTCCATTTGCCGTTCTTCTTGGGAACGCAATGTAGAGGACTTGCCCAGCAGCTCCTGGAGGGTCGTCAAATACCAAGATCGATCATTATCTGGAATTCTGTCTTCGATGCATCTACCTTGTCCGGTGCCATTCGCCGACACTTGGTTGCCACCGGGGTGGACCTTTCGTATGAATGTGGTGAGTGACGTCATGTTGCACCGTTGTTTTCATTGTTGATGGTAGTGTGACTTCCTTGAATTACGAAAGCAGTTCACGGAACGGATGGTCGGATGCAACGACTGTTACGCTGTGTACCGGTGTGTTTGTTAAACCACCGATAGAGGGAGGACACCTTGGTAAGGCCATCGATCAAACGACGGTGCTTCAAATCAACCATGATACCGAAAGCAGCAAGGAAATCTGCGCCAATTATTGAAACTCCTACACTGCCGTTCTACGCATAACTGTCCCATGTTGCAAAAGTTGCAGTTGAGAAAAAAGCGTTTTAAGTTTTGCGTCACTATTGTATACTGCCGTTATACGCATAACTGTCCCATGTATATAGGGAATCCCATAGAACATGGGACAGTTATGCTTATAACGGCAGTATAGGGCTAGTAAGATTCGTGGTAAAACCCACAAATTTATGAGTGGCATTTGAAGATGTGGCTAAGTTTTGATGTAATCTGTGGTATTACAAATAATAAGATTATTTTTGTATGTAAAATACGGGGTAAAATATTCAGTGGGACTGATATGCGTAGAATTTTGCCTTGCAGCAGAAAATTCTAGGCATATCAGTCCCACTGCATGATGTATTGATGGATCGTTGGCGATAGAATTTACGTTTTCAAATACACATGCCATGTGCATTATTGTTTATGCTCTTACCATGATCAGCAGGCAACATTCGTCGTTAAGCTTTTAAACGGTGAAGTGGATTGTCCGGAATTGCTATCACAGCTGGTCTTTCGTGTCCCTCAACGAATGTTACGGAATTCTTCCTTGTTGCAACCAAAATATCACCGAACTGCATATGGCTACTACGAACCACTGACGGCCATTATTAGGACTTTTTCGGCAGTTGAATCTGCCTTTGAATTCGGCGAATCATCCAACAAGTTTCGAAACAGGATACAAAGAATGTTGTAGTGTTAAAATTTATGTATTGAGTATTGAGTAGAGACGTTGTGTTTTTTGTTTAATTTTATTTTTTTATTTAATTAAGTTTTAACTATATTCATGTAGACACAAAAGTCGGATGAATTAAAATAAATAATAATAATAATAATAATAAATGATTCTGATTATTTTTTATCACCAGTTCATCATTAAAAACACAGTTCTATCAAATGCAAATGGTGGCTTATATAGACAATTTAATGTCAATGTTTTCATGTCAAAGTCATTGTTTAAGTTTACATATAAACCCCTTATCAATCCTTAGCGTCGAGTAGTTCCTACAAAGAATGTTGTGAACTTAAATCAATTTTGTTTTCGAAGATCTCTTAAGAAATGTCGTAGTGGGACTTTTATGCCTAGAATTTCAACATGGGACAATCTAACTTGATGTTTTTTTGATACAAACTCAGAACAAAGTATATAATGTTTTGTTTGTATCCAATAGTATAGTTAAAAAACTAAGCATATATTGAAAAAGCTGCAATTTGACCAAAAGCAACATGGGACAGTTATGCGTAGAACGGCAGTATCCGCAACAAGAGCCAATTGAATCGTTGTCTCAGTCCCAAGTTCTGTTGTGATGAAACGCTTATCGTATACATGGATCTTAGTTCCGTTTGCCGCGTGCAGACCGAATGAAGGAACACCGTTTTTTTCTGTCTTTACTGGTAGCTGGAATGATAGACACATCAGAACCAGTATCGATTATTTAGTGTTTGAGGTACGGTCGTAGAGGATTCTACGGCGACTTTCTGGTTTTGCGTTCACTCCCGCCGTTTCGAAGAAACGACTCATTAGTTTTTTGAATTGTATCTACACGGCTCGCAGCATTTGGTGGCTCGACCACCAAACTACCTGTGAAATCAGCGTATGCCGTCGCTGATGTTACGACTGGATCCTGAAGTAGATCGGCTTCGAGAAGTGCTTCGCTCTGTCTTGAGTCGGCGGATCTCAGCGGACAGTGTGGCAATCTGACCTTGTAGACCAGCTATCGGTGATGTTTCTGTCGTGTTTCGGGATCAGCCGGAACAAGAGAAAAACGTGTCCAATAGGAAATTACTTGGAGCTTTTTATTCAACGTCTTTACTCTACAAAGTTCACGGCTTGAAAGAGGCCGAGTATATTTACGCAACCCGCAGGTTGCTGTGATCATTATACTTCGTTGCTATGACAACTAGATTCGAATTTTGTTCGGTGTGCTGCGATTACACCTAACAGTTTCTATGCTGTTAGAATTTGCGGCAACTTGTGACGACTCCGGATATTCCACCATTTTATCGGCCATCTCCGCTAGCTTCCAATCGTTCCATCGTTTGGCGGCATTCGTTGCAGGAAAAGCATTTTCATTTAGTCGTCCGCGGCATTCAATTCTGCGGCCAGTTACTGCATTTTGGAGAGGAGATGCGTTGGCCGCATATCGCTCAGATCACAGTCTCCGAGAAGTCGCTCCGATACGTCCTTGCGCTGAGACTTGGAAACGAGAAATCAGCCTTGTTTTGACCGCCTCGTACTTATTTTCGTTGGGAGGGTTTGTGACCTAATCTGCTACGTGGCATATAACAGATTGGTCGATTTTCGCGAAGATGTGGTAAAACTTTGTGTGATCCCGGACTTTAATGGCAAGGGTAAATTGTGCCTCCGCTTGGGCAAATCACATTACGGGATCATGCTTCCAAAAACCCGGATGCTTTACTGCAACTTCGGCGGTGATTGCTGCATTCTGTTGAGGATTGTTCTCGGTGTTAGCCATTTCGATTTATACGCGACGATTACGTTATCGAATTCGTTTTTTCCGCGTCGGGGTAACCAATATGGGAACTTTTATGGGACGGGAAATAAAACAAGAGCGCGGCGTAAAACTTAACTTGTTTATTATTGTTCTCTCTAAAAACTGAAGTACTGTACTTTTCTCTTCGTCGTCATCCTCGTGCCAAGCAACAACTAGGGGCGCTCGAACTCGTTCTCGGTGCAGACGTATTTCCTGCGGTAATATGTTTGAGAAGGAATTTTTTGCGTTAATTTTTGAAAAGATACTGAGTTTTTGTAGAGATTAGTTTCTTCAAATTTTTCATGCAAATATTCGAAATATTGCAGATTTTAGCTTTGCATCCAACGAAAGGTAAGGTCCTTTTCCGAAAGTATCCGAACTTCGCATTGGGTGTTTGCTAAATTTACCTCAATTGCACCATTTTCATTTTAAATTGGAGTGTTTCTTTTCCGTTGGCGAAGTAGACTATTTTTTTGACACAATTTTCACCATTCCAGAGGCATCAAACGCAAACGGCACCTGGTAAGCCGAGTCGATTCGCTGACATCCGATCCGGACGGGAGCACCGCCAGCACCGGCCTGACACAGGAGATCGACGTCATGGACATCGGGAGCAGCACTCCGAAAAAACGAAAGGCAACCTCGCCTATCAAAGGTGTCCTGAAGGTGCGATCGCTATCCGACGACGAAATGCCAGTCAACGACCACCTGGGCAACGTAATGTTCTCCACCCCGGTGTCCTCGCAGAAGATCCGACGTGAAGGCGGTCAGCTGGCGAAGTTGAAAAACACCCGCTTTGCGCTGCCTTCTTCCGTGGAGCAGCTGAGGAAAACCGAAGCTTTCATCAAAATCACAGACGAATCCGTCATGTCTCCTATCTGTACGGGGAACGTCTCCGTCGTAAATATGGGAAACACGCCGAAAACTATCAAAACTCCATTCAGAACACCGAAATCCGTCCGGCGAGCGCCGAAGGAATCGGATGAACGAATCCTGGGAACTCCCGACTACCTAGCACCGGAATTGCTGCTCCAGCAAGGCCACGGTCCACAAGTCGACTGGTGGGCTCTGGGTGTTTGTCTGTACGAGTTCATGACGGGCGTCCCACCGTTCAATCGACGAAACGCCTCAAAAGTTTTCGAAAACATACTGAGTCGTAATATCGAGTGGCCCCAGGATGACGAGGCACTATCGGCTGAAGCGATGGAGGCCGTGGAGCTTCTACTAGAAATGGAACCCACCAAGAGGCCGCAAGCCGACCGGATGAAGGCAATGTCGTTTTTCGATCCCGTCGATTGGAACAGCATGGAGTCGACACCGCCTCCGTTTATACCGAATCCGGAGGACCCACAAGACACAGGTTACTTCGAGGCAAGGAACATCATGCAGCACCTGAAGCTGTCCAACTTTGATATGGATGCGTATTAAGGATGAGGACAGCCAAACACTGGGTTGTTTGTGTTGTTCGTATATAAATGTGAGACAGATTTTTCTGCAACAATTGTGAGCTGTTATCTTTTATTTGTAGGAATATGATTTTATGTGATAAATAAACTGGCCTTTCAAGACTATTGCGCAAGCTGAAGGAAAAGAAATCCCTGCCATTCATTTCCTCGCATCAAAAGATCAAATCTGGTCTGAACTATAAATGAAGTGCATGCCTGCGAGATTCTAATCTCTGCCAGATGAATGACAGGACGAGAGTTCGGTACTCAGCAAAAGTAGGTCAATCTTGATAAATCATTTCACTTGTGCAGCTACTCCGAGTGCAATCAGAATATAATGTAACTGACACACCAACAAAAACAAACAGTTAACAGTAAGAACCTTTACGCTGTGCATTGCTGCTGACTCACGATGAGCATATGTTTTCCATCTGGGTTGACGGCGCAGTTTGATAGGCTTGTTGATTTTCCGTAATTATTTGAAAACAACGATTCTTTGAGAGGCAAACGGCGCGTGGAAGTCGTTGTGTGTCTCTGCAAGTTTGTAGCTTTTTGTTGACAATCGAAGATTTCTACAGGTAGGAATGGTCAGCAGAAAATCGCGTGACTACTGATTGACGACATGACAAAGGATACCAATCTTAATACCCACGCCAACAACAATGATATAATGCGATTAAAGCCATAAGCGCCGCGATAACCCACAAGAACAAAACGTGTCAATGAACGGATTCCGATATAATACCACACACACACACATGTGCTCGGACACCTGAAGATGCTAGACTTGCATTGGCTGCTAATGTTAAACACCCCGTTATCAACTATGCACTGAACTCCCATCACATGCGTGTGCTCGCGACGATGCGTCCGTCGTCTTTGTCAATCGTTTGTAGCTCCAAAAGCCAGATGGAAATTCCCGTGAAACGTTTATCACACAACTTTCGCGATGCAAACCGTGCATGCAAACGTGTATCGACATAAAAGAAAATTATCTCCCTGCCTTGCATACTTCGTACGGATTGAATGCGAACAGAACAGAATGCGCGATGCTTGACGAAATGACTCTGTTATTAGGGTTGTGTTGTTCGACAATACCGCGAGAGCCTATCATCGCTGGATCAAATGGACATTCACATATAAATTATTGTTTCGTTATGCGCATGTAACAGTTGGATAGTCGCCTAACTATATTAGCATCAAAGTTGTAGTTTTAGAAAAACATGAGCTATGGGGCGAGTAACAAGCAATGTGATGTATTTGAGATTGTTTCTAGAGTAGATGATCGGTGACCGATGCGGTTCAGTTATCGTTCAGAATCCAAGTCGTAGGTGGCCGGGAAAAGCTAGAACACAGAAAAAAAATTGTTCACGATTCATCGCGAAGTGACTTAATGTTTGACAGTGGCTATTTAGGATTTCAATTTTGTGGAATATATCTGGTAAGTAATAATTTTAAATTTCAATATGAGTTGCTGTTACGTGCTTCGATGTGCTTGCTTTCATCCGTTAAAATCCTTCGTTGTTGTAAATGCATTCAATATTGTTGAATTCAACTGATTCCGAAGATATATAACCGGAAAGCGTTTCTTTAAACACATTAAAGCAACTACATGGTGCGGCAGAAAATAATGCGAAAATATTCAAACTTGAGTACTGGGATTAACCGTGTAGCTAGTGACTAATTTCTGTCGAAAGTGTATTTGTTTATGTTTACTTTCAAATGCTGCATCCAAACATTCTATTTGTTTTATTGCAAATTCGTCAAAATGTTCGCGAAAGAAGTGATCACCAGTTTGTTGCTCGCCAAGAAGAAGCCAAAAGAGATTGCCAAGGTGGTTTACCGTCAGTTTACAAAAAAAAGTGCCTGCAGGATGGTCCTAAGCAGCGGAAGCCGGAAAAGCGCACGTCCGCGCTTTGCACGCACGCCGAACGTGATCAAATCGGTCCCTGCAAAAAATTGCTCGCAACCCGGTGCGTTCCATAAGAAAACTTGCAAAGGAAGCCAATATTTCGGAGAAATCCATGCGGAGAATCAGCAAAGAAGACCTGCATGCATCTTCCAGAGCCAGAGTGAAACGCCACTTGATTACGGACCGGGTCAAGGAACTACGAGTGACTCGTTCCAAGAGATTGCTTTGCTTGTTGAAGAAGGAAAAAATGATAATCCTGTCCTCCGACGAAAAGCTTTTCAGCATCGATGCTGTGGCCAACAGCCGCACGAACCGGTTCATTTCACAGCAGACAATGGAGAACGTTCCCGAAAAGGTGAAATTCAAATCCGGCTGGTGTCATGATGTTTGGCTTGGTGGCGTCCAACGGTTTGAAAATGCCGGCCTTCATTGATGCTGGAGTTAAATGGGAATGGGAAAATGGGATTTGAAAGAAATAAAACAAACTTTCGCATTATTTTCTGCCGCACCCTGTATAGTTGGATTCTTAGAAAATTAAAAATATTTTTTTCGACGGGTCCTGCATGCGGCATCACTATGATCGATAAATTAAAATATTTGTAGAAAAGAATAGATAAATAATAGTTTCAACAGGTTAGCAATACTTTCAATAAAAATAAGCCTTCATAAACTTTGATAAACTTTGTTATCACCAAATTCAATAAATCAAAGTACATAAAATATCATGAACAATAATGTTCATTTCATTTCATTGGTTGCGTTGTGAGTTGGGTATGTTAAGCTAAACAATGCATTAGGTCCTAAGTTACATTGGGAGACTCTCTTTGTCGACTTTCGACTACGTCGAGTTATTAGTACACGACACTGAAGGAGTCTGCACATTGTAGATGAAATACGCGTATCTGTCAAGATAAGCAAAGGTAGTTGGAATTAAATGAAAAATACTATTTTTTCTTCTCATTTCTAGTTACAGGTATTCCACTAAACAGTTCAATCTCTCTAAAATTTAATTTTTTCTTGCTTATTAATTCATAAGCTTACATTGGTGAAATTTTGGCGATTGTTTATTTTTAGTTTTTGAGTAATGCTCGAAAATCAATGGGCTCATCATTCGTCGTCATATAAAAAGGGAAAAGTTTCTAAAACTGTTGTCTTCTTGTTTGCTCGTTCGTTACTCAGATGATCGCTCGGTTTGTTTCCCATTCGATTGTTGGCCGCTAGGTAGCCCGCTTTGATTTTGAAGGGGGAGGGGAGGAGAGGTTATACTCCTCCATATCCGACGCTTTAATTTGGTTTGTATCTACACTTAAATAAACCCTCTACCTATCAGCTGCCTTTAACTAAATTAATAAACCACATATTTACCCTTAAAGCATACGTTAGGTACTTATAAACCAATTGGAAGATAACTGGATTGTTCGGATTTTTTTATTTTTGTATGAAAACGAGTGACAAGCCCATAGTTTTTCGAGCATTACTCAAAAACATAACCAATCCATCGCCAAAATTTCACCAATGTAAGCTTATGAATTTTATTTTTTTAATTTTTCGTAACTCAGACGATGGGTTTTCCGGCTTTGAAAAAAAAATTCCTTCACTATGAAAAATCAATATTATATTTTGTTTCCAAATTCTTGAGAAAATTTCATTATAGTTTGTAGAAAAAAAAGTTATGAGTTTTCGAAGTTTGTGATGTTCAGGAAAATCCGAAAGCTTCAATTGGCGTTTGCCATAAAAACTGGCAACCCTGAATTTTTAAATATTGTTTTTTTTTTGTTCATATATCCATGAGCCCTACGCGTGGACAAAGTTTCGTAATAATCTGAAGCCCTTTGGTCCAATCTGTACGATAGTAAAAAAATCCGCACTAACTATCCATTTTTTATTTTCAATGAGAGACCAAAAGATGGGTATTTTTCAACTCATTAAGTGGTAAAAAATAGCTTAGCATTTTCCTGGCTCGCTTTGTATAGTTCTTCTTCTTCTTTCTGTTTTGCGGTATCGTGTGTCACCGCAGTATGTGAGGAGCCAGTGTCTATGACTATATGCCCTGCTATCGTTGATTTTTACACTTTCTTACGTCAATACCAAACCCGTTTAAAACTTCAATTGACACTCATTTTACAAAAACAGCACACTTCTTTGAACAGATCTTCGTTTTTTGTTTTGAACAATTCTATCATATTTCGATACCGGCCGTCAAAGGAGTAGTTTTACGTACGTTCCCGAAACGAACACAGTGTAAAATGCAGTGTTCTGCTGTTTCTCGTTCATCACATATATCGCAGTAACTGTCATCCACTATTTTCATTTTAGCTAGCCAGTATCGAGAGTAATCGTGCCCTGCCATCAGCCTGTTTAGCAGTCGAGTCTCCCTGTTGTCGATGTTTCTTCCGTGGAACCAAGGTTTGCTGTCGATTGTGGTCTGCAACTGGAAAAATTTCTGGCCTTTTCTTCGGCGTAGGTTTTGTACCAGGTGTTAGCAGTTTCCATTGAATGATTTTTAATCTTCCATGATGCGTCTTTCTGATATTTTATTTGCGATTTCTGAGAGCACTGTCGCCGGTTCCATGCTTAGCCAACCGGTCCGCTTCCTCATTTCAAGCCAAGTTGACATGGCTTGGAATC
>JASCZW010021134.1:0-11149 GCA_034211315.2 Aedes japonicus
CACAGGGGTTGATCCTTGCAGTGAATAGACAGACGGGGAACAATTCGGATAGCTACCTTGAAAAGATCCTAATGTAGCAATCACAAATTTCAACTGAGAAACAAGAAAGTATATAGAAAGTTTGAACAGAAGACTTGTCTACTTCCACTGAAAAAGAGAACATTTTCAATGAAATTCTGAACGTTTTGCTAATGTGTACTGAGGATACGAAATCACTTGATATTTTTTTTTTTTTTTTAATATCTTTATTATCGTGGCTTTCAGCCTCCTGGGCTAGTTCGCCACTTACCACCTTGATGTTAATGTTTTGCTATCAAACCAATTTGGTTGATTAAGGAATGGTTGAAAAACGTCCATTTATGTAGATTTTTGGACAGCATATTAAGCGTATGTCTAGCATTTTTGAAATGGTTTTAAAATGAATTCAGATAAACAGTGTCCAACCTATTTCACTTGAAGATGGCTGAATCCACTGCAATAGGACACGTGAATTTCAACGGGCGCGTAAAATATCCAAAACAACGAAATTTTTTGCAATCCATCATGCGTCATACAACAATGTTTGCAATCTTTCTTACAACAGGCTAGATTCAGGCGTTATCTGACTTTAATTAACATGAAATATTCCATTTGTTTTGACAACGTCGATAATATGATCCCTTACCCTAACCACTGTACTGCTTCAACTAGACAATAGAAGATCAATAAAAACAGTTTATCCTATGCCTTCGCCATGGCAGGACGGCTGAACGATCGGTGTTCTTTATTTCATTTCTATCTATTATCAACAACACAACGTAGGATCCCCGCCCGTGCACGATCACCATTATTTTCTGCCAAATCAAGCATTCCGTTTGTGTGCATTAGATAACGCAGAAAATTCAATGTTTCATTTTATCTTTATAGATTAACTACTAATATTGTTTTCTATTTTCATTCTTTGTCTTATATACTAATTTACATTTTTTAAAGTGATTAAGCCCAATGTGCTTTTCAGCTATGTTTAAGTGTTTATTGTGTTTGGTGTGTTTTATGTTTTAAATTAATTTTCAGATCAGCCCTTTGGACATTGTTTGAAAAGGCTAAGGGTGGGACACCACATTCCGGATGATCCGGTGATTCGATGTCAGGTAGCGTGCTCTGTACCAATTGATAGACTCATTTTATCAGCTATTAGAGTAACTTCATCTCGGCCAGACGGTGGACCTCAGATGTTTTTGTCCTCGGAGGGGTGTTCAGGATCATCCTGAGGAACTTATTTTGAACACGCTGGAGTTTCAGGTGATGTGGTTTAGCACAACTCTCCCAGATTGGCATGCCGTACTCGATGACTGGAAGTATGATTTGCTTGTAGACAGCAAGCTTGTTTTTCAGGGATAATGTAGACCTTCTGTTGGATACAGTAACTTCAACAGAACGTCACACTTTGTGACAGTTTTGTCAAGTTGCTCCCTGAAAATCAGCTTGCAATTTAGGGAGACGCTAAGGTAGACAGCTGAATTTGTCCATTCCACCGTTGTGTTGTTTAGGCTTATCTTACCATCCTCAGGCGGAACAAGTCTAGGATAATTGGAGTGTAGGAATAGAATGACCTGGATCTTTGCTGCGTTGATACAGGTCTTCCATTCAGTGAAGTATTCTGACAGGAAATTCAGGCTTCGCTGCAGTTTCGCTGTAAGCACTCTTGTTACCCTACCATCGTGCACGACTGCGGTATCATCGGCAAACAACGACAGAGATCCAGGGAGCGAGGGTATGTCCGAGGTGAAAAGGTTAAACAGAAGTGGACCTAGTGTACATCTCTGCGAAACTCCGGCAAAGATCTCTTACGCATAGGAAACTGCACCATGAAGGAAGATGGGAAGATTGATTTGTTTTAGCTTGTACACCAGTTATCAAAAGCGTTTTCGATGTCTAAAATAACCATGACAGATGATTTAGTTACATACTTGTTCCGCATGACGATGTTAATGGTTCGATTATGCTGGTGAACTGTTGAACGGCCACCTTGGAAGCCAAATTGCTCGTCGAGCAAGATGTTCAACTTGTCAGCCGATGAAAGAAGCCCATGGTAGATCGTTTTCTCAAACAGCTTGGATAATCCTGAGAGAAGGCTGATTGGTCTATAGCTCTTGGAAGAGGAAGGATCTTTCCCAGGCTTCTGGATGTGGATGACTTTGGCTTAATTCTAATACAGAGGAGAAGTAGTTTTATTAGCAGGCATTGTTGAACATCAGCGCCTGATGAGCAGTAGAACTGTGGACTCAATTGCTTGAGCTCCAAGTTCATGATGTAATCAAAACCTGGGGTCTTCATATTCTTAAACGTTTTGATATAGGTCAACAATTAATCTGCTGAGATCTCCAACTCTACCGAAAAGTCGCTGAAACTTAGACGTATCCCAGAGGGTTTGAGCTGTTTAGTGGAATACCTGTGACTAGAAATTAGAAGAAAAATTAGTATCTTCCATTTAATTCCAACTACCTTTGCTTATCTTCGACAGATACGCGTATTTCGTCTACAATGCGCAGACTTCTTCTTAGACGTATATTGTTTCAAGCTCGCTAACAGAAGTTTTGTGCGGACTGACGATGTTTCGTCCAAGATTGTGACAGCTGACGAAGTGTTGACCTATATCAGCAGCCTTCTCTGCAGGAGTTATCCAGCAGTCCATGGAGCCATTGCTGTCTATTGGCTTTAGGTTTAGTTCAAAAAATTTGTCAGCTTCTAAAACGGGTTTGCAAATTCTGGGAGAGATTGGATCTTGTCGGAATTTTTTGTCATCCGATTGCAGTGACTTTTTAACGTAGGCAGACCAATTCAGCTGGTATTATCTTCGGGTGGCGTTGCGCAATTGGATCAGTTCTTTAGTGGGTCTATCCTAGGGACCCAGTCGAGTTATTAGTACGAGACACTGAAGAAGTCTGCACATTGTAGACGAAATACGCGTATCTGTCGAAGATAAGCAAAGGTAGTTGGAATTAAACGGAGATTACTAATTTTTTCTTCTAATTTATAGTTAGCTTTAAGTAATTCAGAATCGGCTATTACGACTAATACTCAACGCCATGCTCTGAACGTGAACCAGTGAACTACATCGTATCGCTGAATTCAGGACAGTAAGAGACCGCATCGAGGTATGGATACATTCATAGAAAATGCCTACACTCTGAGAGTCCACTCATCCGAGCGATTATTGAATAATATTAACGTTGATGCAGAAGAAGATGTTCGCTCATCACCATGAGGCACCAAGAGTGGACTGTAATGTTTGCTAAAATATCTTTCATTCATGAAGAGAAAGTGTTGAAGTTCTGTCAGTGTAAGCTTGTGAAAATTGAATAGAAATATTGAAAATTGAGCGAAGGGCTTGGATAGAGCAGTATTCCAACCGAGGACGTTACTTTAGCCTTACATCCCACTGCGCGGTAGGTCTAGGCAAGGACGAATCCGCCATCCTGACAGGCAAAAGTAACGTGTTTGATCGTACTCATGTACTATTGGTAGCTTGTGATAGTTTATAGTGGTAGTTAGTATACACTCCGTTTTGTTGCATACATTAGAGAGTAACCTTCACCTTTTGGGTTTATTTTTGTACACAACTTCTGCACTGAAAATTTATTTTCGTTAAATAGCTTTCACGCGTTACATGTACAAAAATAGAACAAATGTCTCGTATATTGTATGGAACATTCATAATGCTTTTTATCTGGTGAAATGCTATCATTACACCTTTACACTGACGAAATGAACTTCGTGATGACCAGCCAATCGCTGTTTCTCTTTTATACCGTACTTAAGCTTGATGGTGTTGCTGCTGGTATGGGCAGGAATAATTTATCTATCCAAAAATAAACATTAAAGCGCTGTCGAGAGCTATAATTTCATGCTCATTAATCAAACATGTTCTCACGAGCCAGCGTTGCCTAGTGAGATCAACCACGGATTCAGAACCAGCACTTTCCATATATGCAGGTTCGAACCCCATGTCAGAAACATTTAAAAAACGCTGGACAACTCCACGTGGTTGCGCTTTTTTTTGTCAATTACATTTTGATTCGATAAAGTAGATCTGTCAGTCCTTCATGCAACCACCAGAGAGACGTTCCTTTTTAATTTATGTCCAAATATTCGTAGCTCTTTGTATTGTTTTCGTACAATGTACGAATGTTCTTTCTGTGTTAACAAAAGCTTCGTGCTTTTGACAGTTGCGCATGTGCCATTAATTACGAATGTATCTTCATAAAAAAATCCGTTTCGTTGCAGAAAACAACGAATGGATTTGTGAGTATTACCTTCGATTTTGTAATATAAACTAAGATTAACTTTCAGTGTGGTTTTACTCAATTTCTTTCACCCAAACTACCGCTAGAAACCACACAAGCTATCAGTACATGAGCGATCAAACGATCAAACATGTTACTTTTGCCTATATAAGAACCGGTTTATAAAAATAATAAGGATGCTATTGACATGGATGCTGAACGTCCTCAAACAGCTAACCGCATGGGTACTATCCGCACACATAATGTACTTTCTACAAAACTTCCTCCAACATATTCCAAGACACCGTTGGAAGCCACCGCTCCCATATCTTCAACGTGGAAACATCATCCTTTTACAAGGAGTACAATTATTGCCCTTTGCTGTGTAGTACACCGAGAACTGGGCCATAACCTTCGGTTTTCACCCTTTAAAAAATAACTTCCAACGGATAACACATCAATTTTTCCGTCAAAACAACACAGCGAACGAAAACAATATCAAATATGCAAGTTCACCATAACGAGCAAATGAGGTACTTTATTGTCTACTTGTGACTAGTAGAGACCAATATACAGGGTGCCAGCGGTTGCTTGTCAATAAAATAAATGTTCTTAAAAACTCAAAGAGTTGCGTAATATCGACAAACGCTTTATTTTCTTTAAACTAACATTATATTACTAAGAAATTACACGTCGAACTAGATCCTCTTCCCATTTTCATTTATGACCAGCCGAAAACGTTTCTTAAACACGCAACTGGCACGCAACAAGTTAAGAAGCATATTGCCCCGAACATGTAGGGAAGCAGTACCTATATTGAGCTCAATAAGCAGACCTCCAGTGGAAATCGGTGAATATGCACTGAATACCGAACACTGAGTACACAATTTATTCGCAATTTATTCGTCCATTTACCGTTAATCGCTTAGCAACACACAAAACATTCGATTCTGATAATTTTCTTCTAAATTTAATAGGGAAAAGTTGAAACTGCTATGCACCTATATTAATAATATGACGAAAAACATTAATCCCATCTGTGTACATATGTTAATCGTACTGATTTTAATCAAGAAAAAAATACAAACAAGCTAACGCTCTTCACTACTACACCCAAAAATGAAGTAGATCATTTCACAGCACTTCACGTGTGTTGGGTAGCATGCATATAACCAAGACAAAATGAAAGGGTTTGTTTGTTATTCTTCCATGAGAATATTGACAACAAGACACACCACAACGCGGGGATAGAATGCTCTATGAATGATTGAACACGCACACTAGCGTTGATGTGTATGCTATACAGTATGTGAGCAGTGCAACATCAAGCGATTACGTCGATTGTAAACACGGTTCAGAATAGGTGCAAGCGTATTTAATTATTGTGAAAATTAATCGCATAGTTTTCTAGTATTATATCATGTATTCGTAGATTCTCGTGTGGCTAGTGTAATAAGTGAAGTGTGATTTTTATGGTTTGTGCAATTACGCACCGAAAATGTGTAAGGATATAGTGCAATTAAGGAGAATACTTGGAGTCTGGCTCGAGTAGATTCTCTAGTACGGTTCGATCAATATGACGAATTTGTAGTTCAAAGGTAAGCAATTGTGTTGAAAATCTGATTGCTCATTATTTTTACGAAATTTAAGTCTCCGAAACGTTTTTGTAGCTTTTAATTATATTCAAGACCTAATTTTATTTGCCAGGATTATATATTCTTGGTTACTGCGTCCATTTATTGGAGAAATTATACATCTTTTAACGTTTGAAGTTGGATGGCTGCAGAATGTGATGGATATATGTACTATGGTGAGAATAGGTTCCGCTTCCCTACTTCCATGCAAAAAATTTAAAAGATTGAGATCTGACAATGTGACGATATTAAACTGGGTAAATTTTGGTGACACCACTCCTGACTTGTTTTCAATTTATGAGAATGGGCGCAGGATCCTGTTGAAAACAGTCATTTCTGTTTGGAATCATTTTCGAAGCGTGGAGTAACAAGTGATTCTTCGAAACATGTGCGATGTAGTAATTAGTTGGTTGGTTTTCAAAACTAGCCTAATGAAGAATAATGGAAGCTTGAAGTGTTCTTAAATCTTACCCAATACTATTACACTAGACACATTTTGGAACCTCTGCATACCCAACCTATCTTTGGGAGCAACTGCAAGCTTTGCTGCATACCCAAGCAACACACCATTGTAGCCAACCCTCAACGTCGCTCAATTTAGTCACAATCAACTTGTTGCAACGAATTGTGATAGATGTTTGTTGCTTCGGCAGCTTGTTATCAACAAGTTAAAAGTATTGTCCAATGAAAAATGCAAGTAATGAATAAAAGTTTAAAACACTTTATGGCATAAAAAGCGCAAAAAGTGTATCCTCATAGAACTTAAAGTGAAAAAACAATATATCCTGATACAAAGACATAACATCGCCAAGCATGGGATTCACACACCAGCACACCAGTCCTTGACGTGATGGGCGTGTACCTTCTTTACTACGCCAACTCCAATTGATGAAAAGTCAATTATTACACAAACCACAAGTCCATCCTTATGGCACAAATCACGTTTTGTAAAACATCGTTAGGGTAATTTTATTTCAAAAGTGCTAAATATGCTAGTGGAACGATGTGTTAAAGAAAAATATTGAAAAAGGTATTTACATTTCAAACGTTAGTCTGAGTGAACTGGTTTGGCCCATCCGTCATATAAAATACAAGAGATAGAAACTGCTAACAATAAAACATGTTTATAATACAGTCAAATTGTTTTTAAAACAGTTATAAAAGAAACTATAACAATTCATTCTAATAGAGATGTTTTATGTGATACTTGAATAAACCAACAATGTGTCCTATTGCACTAGCGAATAAAAAAAAAATGGCTCACTGTTGTAGAGCCCATTGGCCCCAAGTGCACCTTGAACCATGCACCTTGCAACACATTCTTGCGCTTTTCGGTACTAGAATCTTTGTTTCTGTTTTGATTCGCTACGTTATTTTGACAGAATATTTGAGGGTGTGTTCGTGTGAGTCTCTGTCTCTGGGGCGAATCATTAAGCTTGGAACCGAGCTTGGGACCGAGCTTAGGACCGATGTATTGGTACGTCCTGAGCCATTAAATATATCCATTATCTTCAGGACTATCTAGACGCTGGATAAACTCTATAATTCTATTGGTTGAGCGTATCTTTCAACAGAAACACGTACCTATTCATCGGAAAACAAAATATGACATTCAGCGTGCCGCTGCTGCAACTCCTTACTTCGAATCACTCGAGCCTTCGTTTCTGTTAGTCCGTGAATTCACTGCTTTTATTCGGCCCTGAGTATCAAATCATAGGTGATATGGGATTTTCAGATCCTTGGCCTCTGCTCGCCCTGATTGTGTCGGATTCTGGCGAATTCACATAATTTTGGTCCTAACCGTAAGATGAGGTCCATGACTTTGATTGATTATGTACGTACCCATCTCCTTATAACTTTTTTGGTGCGGAAGATAAATCACTCGTTCTCACCGATGTTTTAAGCCGTCTCAAGATCACACATGGTCTAAATTTCTTTAAATATACACATAACCAAAACAAACAAAGATACACTTGATTTGTTATTTTCTTTAATTCGCGCGGAATAACGATCAATGATGAAATTAACTGTCCACTCCAAGAGCCTTTAATTTTGATGAGAAATTATCTGCTTCTGACAAATTTAATGAAACTAAAATAACTAATTGATTAAACCAATAAATTTACAAAAACAATAAAAAATATGCACCCATAAATTGTACAAGAGATACACTGAGACAAAAAAAAACACTGCCAGGCAACCTTTGCCACTCTGTACAATGATTTGTTTATAATAAATTGGTAACATACAACAAATTGTTCATACATGTTCGATGTAACAATTTTGTAAATAATGCACAAAACTGATTGTCCGAACAGAAATTCTTCTGCTGCCTTTGTTCATCGCCCAAAGGTTTATCATCAGCATTCCAGTGACTCCTCCGATGGCATTATCGGTTGTCGATAATGCATACGGAAGAAGTGCTACTTGTGTGCATCGGAACAATGTCAAGTGTATTTTGCACCATCCTACTTCACTTAACATCAACAAAGATTCAAATCATGACAATGAAAAGAGAATAATGGACTTTTTGCCCACACTTGGTGTGAAAGAATTCTTTTTGATGCAAATAGTCACGTTCATAAGAAAGTCGGGTGACAGTTTTTGGTTGAACGAAATATCTGAAGGTTGTGGCATGCTTTTGGGGTAAAATAACCGCAGAATCTCATTCGTTTCATTTAACAATAGAGCAGTAGACTCGACTGGTAACGAAAATAACACGCCAGTCACAATAACATGCAATCCCAATCCTTCGCACACCCATAAATAGCTTCTTATTCTGGTAACTCGGAATCGGTCCATCTGTCATAAGAGACCAACTTTTTTAAGCGCTGACCCCAGTCAGCTCTTTTGCACTAAATTGCCATTTAGCATTAAAATGACACGTGGTGGGTGACCTAGTTGTCAGTGAACGAGTTTCTATTTTTTTTATTTAACTCTGACCACATTTTTTCTCGCACAATTGTTCGATAACGTACACTTGCATTCAGCGCACGAAAGAGGGTAAAAAGAAAAACTTCCGGGTTTCTGCCGGGGCTGGATGATAAAAAGAACTGTTATGATTTGCGAAAGAATAAAACTTTTTGCAACAACTTCGGCTGGTTCTGGTTGGATTGTGGAGGAAATGCAGTTTTTTCTTTTGCTGCTTCGGACTTGATATGCCACGGTTGAAGCGCCGACCGCAATGGGAAAGGAAAGTTTTTGCTTTTTCTGGCGCCACTGGCTAAGGCCGAAGCTTTTCGACATGATTTGTGGTGACAATAATTGGGGGCCAGTTATGAAAGAAATGTTTTTAGAGACATATGCCCGGTATTTTTTTGTGAAGAGTTAAGTGGGCTGTGGGGGAAAATGGAGGTGCAAACTATGTTTCTCAACGTTGAGTATCAGGTTTATTGCAAAAATACTTTACAATAAATATTAATGAGTCATCATCATTACGGTTTATTTTTCTAAGCCAGAATCATGAATTATATTCAAAGTTAACTTAAAATCATTGCCAAATGTGTAAAAATCAATCATATCTCTGAAACTGTTTCGTCCAGGGTGAGACCAGGCCCTACGTTGTGATTTTCTATTTTGGAAACGATGACGACGAACGAAAGAAAACCAGACTGCTTTGACGATGATAATTTATTGCCACCGAGAGGCAGCGTGCCAGCTCGGTGGGTACAAGACAGTACGTTTATACTACTGGAACACCACTAAACTATATTAGGCAATGTATCCCTTTTATAGGGGACAGAAGTACGGTTAGTTAGTGCCGTGCGCACCGCATCATTACAATGGTGAATAGATACGGCGCGCCGACAGTGTTGTTCCACGCTGCCCACTTTAGCTACAATAATAGCATCAGGCTATCATTGCATGCTAGCCGCTCGCAATGGGTGGAAACAATGCACGCTCCCGGGGGGACGCGTGCTTGGTGCTACTCAACAACAGCAAGCACGTCGTGTGCCGTTTGGGATCGAACAGAAACATATTTTAAAAACTTTAGAGAACAATCACTTTAGGAGACCTCTTAGAGACAGTTATGGACAAAACTTTCACTACAGGGTGCGGCAGAAAATGATGCAAAAATGTTCAAACTTGAGTATTGGGCTAATTCGTGTAGCTAGTGACTAATTTCAGTCGAAAATGTATTTGTTTACGTTTACTTTCAAGTGCTGCATCCAAACATTCTATTTGTTTTATTGCAAATTCGTCAAAATGTTCGCAAAAGAAGTGATCACCAGTTTGTTGCTCGCCCAGAAGAAGCCGAAAGAGATTGCCAAGGTGGTAGGGTGTCATTTGGCAACATATTACCGCATACAAAAGTCCCTGCAGGATGGTCATAAGCAGCGGAAGCCGGGAAGCGGACATCCACGCTTTGCAAGCACGCCGAACGTGATCAATTCGGTCCGTGCAAAAATTCCTCGCAACCCGGTGCGTTCAATAAGAAAACTTGCAAAGGAAGCCAATATTTTGGAGAAACCCATGCGGAGAATCATCAAAGAAGACCTGCATGCATCTTCCAGAGCCAGAGTGAAACGCCACTTGATTACGGACCGTGTCAAGGAACTACGAGTGACTCGTTCTAAGAGATTGCTTTCCTTGTTGAAGACGAATCGTCGGAGGCAGAGCTGACAAAAGTCATTCACGTCATACAAAACACGCAACGAAAAAAAAGTCACCTTCACCGATTTGAGCTACGCGACGTCTTTCCATTTTCGTCGTGTTGCACCCAAAGCATGAAGATAGTCATGCATTCATACTCAACGACGATGTTTCATATTCCTTCTTCGTGGTCTGAATCAAAACGACGCGAACACATAGTTTGCCTTACCTTGATACAATTTTCCGGTGCACCTAAATTTGTCGCGTCGCATGTGTTTCGTCCAGTGTTTGACCAGGTCATACGTTGTGTTGTGATTATTTGGCTGAGACACGACGATGAGACGAGTGAAACGAACTGACTACTGGGAGTTACTTTAATACCACCGAGAGGCATCGTGCCAGCTCGGTGGGTACTTTCAATAAGACGTTAACACCACTAAAATGACATAGAATGACGTTTCCTTTTATAGGGGAGACGAAGTTTGGATGAACATTGTGGAAGTCGTGCGCACCGCATCATTACAATAGTCAATGGATACGGAGCGCCGACAGTGATGGTCCACGCTGCTCGCTTTAACTACAACAATAGAAATTGGCTGCTTGCTTGGTAGCCACTCTCGATGGGTGGAAACAATGCACGCTGCTGGGGGACGCGTT